>PVJA010022811.1:0-33899 GCA_004027025.1 Myocastor coypus | reverse complement strand
TCTATCTATCTATCTATCTATCTATCTATCTATTTATCTATCTATTCATTTATTTATGGCCAGCTCAGTCTGCCCTGGTAGTGGGGCTGGCACAGCGTGTAGTGCTGGGGATCAAACCACAGTCCTTGTGGTTGCCTCAGTTTGTCTAAGCTTGCCTATGCTTGCCTAAGCAGGTGCTTTAAACCACTGAACTATCTCACTGGCCCAGGTTTTCAGTTTATAGACATGTTATTAAGTTCTTTATCTTGACTTTCTGTTGTTTTTGTAACTGTTGCTAGGTTTGAAGAAAGCTATATGGTTGGTCTGCTGGCTACAAATATAAAAAGATTAACTATTGCAAAATTGTATGTAACTCTTTTGTATTTTTTTTCCTGTGTGATAGTTCTTAAACAGAAAAAAAATGAACTCAAAGGGCTTTCTTCCTAAATTGTCACAAATATAATTGATAAAGTTGTTTCTTTTCAGATGTTTTATGGACATTTAATAAAAATATTTGGTCTTTCTTAGGCCCTCAAAATTATAACCATAATACCACCAATCCTAATTGAATTATCTCAGCAATTCTACTCTAGTATAATTTATAAGACAATTTTATTTTATTATGCTCTTTCAAGTGAAATTTTAGTCATTTAGTGATAAATTCTTCTGTTTTAGGAAATACAATTTATCTTTGGGAGTTTTTACTGGCCTTGCTGCAGGACAAAGCTACTTGTCCTAAATACATCAAATGGACCCAGCGAGAAAAGGGCATTTTTAAATTGGTCGATTCTAAAGCAGTGTCCAGGTTGTGGGGCAAGCACAAGAACAAACCTGATATGAATTATGAGACAATGGGACGTGCACTCAGGTGTGTAAAGTTTTTGTTTTGTTAAGCATATCATGGGGCTGGGGAGATTGCTTGGTGGTCTAAATGCCTGCCTGGAAAGCACAAGAACTCAAGTTTGATCTCTGGTACTGCATGCTGTGTGGGCTCCAGAACCCTGGGCACACTGTGCTAGCCACTGAAACTGGATGTGGTGGTGCATGACTGTAATCCCGGTGCTAGGGAGGCTGAGATAGGAGGATCACTGAGTCTGGGCTGTGTAGCTAGACTCTGTACCAAATAAGTAAATTAATGAAAGATTTTTAAAAATTAAAATCATTTCCGTTCAGTACAACACTTGCAGCTGAGTTTAATATCTCTGCTGCCAAGAGGAAAATAAACCATTTTCTAGATTTTGAAAAAGTTGGTAAGTTTTTAAAAATTCAGTGATTAAAGTTATGGTGAATTTTATTGACTGAAGTGTCAAGGTTACTTAAAATCAGTCAGGACTTAAGTTAAAATATTACTCCAATCAGGGAAAATGTTTTCCTTCTTTTAAATGTCTTTATCAGGCCAGGAAGATAGCTCAGTGGTGTAAGCACCTGCCTGATAAGTGCAAGGTCCTAGGCTAGAATATTGGAACCACACACACACACACACACACACACACACACACACACACACACACACAGTCTTTATCTAAACAGTTGGTAAGGGTGAGCATTCTTAATTTAAAAGGAAAAGTGAAATGTGTAGTGCTCCAAAATCTCAAATGTTTTGATTACTGACATACTTTTTAAGAAATTTTAGAGCCCTTCCAAATTTAGATTTTGTGCTGAGAGATACTCAACATATAAAGTCTATGCAAATATTTTTTTAAAAAAACATACAAAATATGAACTACTTATTGTCCTAAACATCTCAAATGAAGGATATTCAATCTATATTTTATTCATAACGTTTATTTTTAGGAATTGTAAGTTAGCCAGCAGGCTTATATGTTTTCAGTCATTATACTTAAATTGAGCAGAAAGTACCAAAAATGTTGATATAGGTACTTACTAATAAGGCACATTGTAAAATACAAATCTTGCTTATGATATATGTTTTATTATAGCACAGAAATTAATGTTTCAATACTAATATCAGGTATCATGACTTTTGTGTGTGTGTATGTGGGTGTGTGTGTGGGACCAGAGTTTGAACTCACAACCTTGCACTTGCCACGCAGGCCATGGAGCCATGGAGCTATTTCCCCAGCCATCGTGACAGTTTTAAAAGTGGCATTTTATTCTTACGCTCTATAATATAATTTTTTTTGTACTAGGAATCAAACTCAGGACATTATTTTGGCCAGGCAGGCAATTATGCCACTGAACTAGCTCCCAGTTTTTGAGGGCTGGAGATAAAGCTTAGTGGTGTTAACCACCTGCCTGGCAAACACAAGGTCCTGAGTTTGATCCTTGGTTCAAGAAAAAAAGATGAATGTAATATTTAAATTATTTATTTTTGTGTGTGTGTGATCATATCACTTATTCTGCAAAATATATGTGTATTTGAAAAAGATTAGAAATAACAATGATCTGCATAATTTTTTTAGAGGATAAGTAGTTTAGGTATTTTATTTTATTTTTGTTATTTTATGTATTTGGTACAGAGTCTCACTGTGTGGCTCGGATTCACAGTGATCCTCCTGTTTACAGCCTCCCCAGCACTGGTATTACAGTTGTGCACCACCATGCCTGGTCTTGGTTGCCAGCTCAGCATGCCCAGGGGCAGGGCCAGCATGACATGTGCTGTTGAGGACCAAACTCCAGTACCTGAGCTTGCCTAAGCAGGCATTTAGTCTACTGACCAATCTCTCTGGCCCTACTCCAGCTATTTTAAATTAGAACTATTTAGCTGTGATTTTTTAATTTCTAATTTACCCTTTCTTTTTAAAAGAATGGTACTGGGAATTAAACCTGTGACCTCATTTATGCTATGCATGTTCTCTACCATTGGGCAGTCTTTTACATTTTATATTATTTTAAATTTTATGATTTTTAATTTTATTTTTTTTAATTTTTATTTTATTTTTTTTCTTATTTCAGAACTTTTGTTTGTTTATTTATTTTTATGGCAGGCTCAGCCTGCTCTGAGGGCAGGGCTGGCGCAGCATGTGGTGCTGGGATCCAACTGCGGTCCCTGAAGCCACCCAGGCTTTCCCAAGCAGGCGCTTTAGACCACTGAGCCATCCTGCTGGGCCCCTATGATTTTTAATTTTAAAGAAGGTCTCACTAAGTTAGGTAGGCTGTTGTCCAACTTGTAATCCTTCAGAATAGCTGGGATTGTAGGCATGTTCTACCATGCTCAGCTGACTTACATTTATAGGTACTTGATTTTACTAAAATCTATGATATTTTGATTTCTTCTATTGTACATCATTAAATTTTATGTACAAAACTGGAAGCTGTGGAGGAAAACTAATTTCTTGAAGTTAATGGTAGACTTGATTATTCTAGCCAGTTAGTATCAAGGTAGAGAAAGGGAGATAATAAAGGGCCAGTCACATTTCAGTGGGTCCATAATCAGAACTGATTTTAGATTTAACTAATAATAAGGCTATTTCTCTGTATGTGCATTGTATGTGTATGCTATATAAGACAACTTGCCTTTGTTACTTTCTCATTTGTTTCAACTTTAAAATTTTACTGATGATTTAAAAAATTGATTTTGTTAAATGTTATTTTAATTTGTTTGATTAAGACATTGATGAATTGTCCACTTGCAATAGGTACTATTACCAAAGGGGTATTCTGGCAAAAGTGGAAGGTCAGCGCTTGGTGTATCAATTTAAAGAAATGCCAAAAGATCTTATCTATATAGATGATGAAGATCCAAGTTCCAGCATAGAGTCTTCAAATCCATCACTGTCTTCAACAGCCATGTCAAGTAGGAACCAAGCAACTCGATCAAGAGTATCTTCAAGTCCAGGGATTAAAGGAGGAGCCACTACTGTTCTAAAACCAGGGAATTCTAAAGCTACAAAACCCAAAGATCCTGGGGAAGTTGCACAGTCACCAGAAGTTTTGAGGACAGTGCAGCCCTCACAGTCTCCATACCCTACCCAACTCTTTCGGACTGTTCATGTAGTACAGCCAGTACAAGCTATCCCAGAAGAAGCGTCTGTAACCAGTGGCATGCAGGAAGAAACATTAAGTTCTTCCATTCAGAGTATTAGGTGAGAAAACCAACCAAATGATATATGTTGTTATATAATGTTTCTGCCCAAAGCTTTTATTTGTTAAGGGGATCAGTATTCAGAAATGAGCATTTTAAGCTAGAATACTTTTTTTTCTTTTGCAGTGCTGGAGGTCAAACCCAAGGCCTCATATATACTAGGCAAGTGCACAACACTTGCTAGAACTCTTAGTTGATAGATAGTTGCAGGAGCAATATATATTATTGCATCAGCCTTCTGATTAGTATGTCAATAGTTATTTATTTTTAACTTTTGACAGTTGATGTTACTCAGTTTAAGTCTAGATTGATCCAGACAGATGATTTAAATGTGAGAAAATCCAAGGGCCAGCCAAATAGCTCAGCAGATTAAAGCGCCTACAAGCAGGTACAGGGGCAAGAAGTTTGATCCCTGGGCCTGGTAGTGCTGGCCCTGCCTCTGACACACTAAAATGGCAACTGGGTGTGGTGATGCGCACCTATAATCCCCACTCTTGGGAGGCTGGAAACAAGCGGAAGACCATGAGTCCAATCTGGTAGTGAGACCCTGAACACCATGTAGATCCTTCCCTAAAAAAATACAAAAAAAAAAAAAAAAAAAAAAAAAAAAAAAGATTCAGAGAATGGTTTTAGACTTTTTTGGTACTGGGAATTTAATTCAGGAGCTTGGGCTGAATTGCAAGGCAGGTGCTTGTGATACTGAGACATATCCCTGGCTAGATTGTTTTTTAAACTAAAGCAGAGTCTTCAAAAATTCAACATAGATTTGACATACTATGGCATTTAGAATGCATTAGATTCCAAAAAATATTATTCTGTAGAAAGCCCCTATCTTCTTACAGTTCTAAAGTTCAAATAGGGGGAGGGTCCTTTTAGGTTTGAATTTTGAAAGTTAGAAGGCTCAGCCAAATAGCTCAGTGGATTGAAGCATCTGCTTAGGCGGATGCAAGGGACTGGGGGTTTGACCTTGTAGACCCTATAGTCCCTGTCCTAAAATACAAGAAAAAAAAATAGGAATTTTAAGTTAGAAACAGGTTAGTTTTTTGTTTTTGTTTTGTTTGTTTAGAAATAGTTTTTAAAAAAGAAACAGGTTTTCTTTTGTTCTTAGTTGAATGGATGATTTGACGTTTATTTTTTTATTTTTTATTTTTTTATTTTTTTGAGACAAGACCTCTATGTCTATAGTTCAGGCTATCTTGGAACTCACTGTGTAGTTCAGGCTCTCCTCAAACTCACGGCAGTCCTACATCAGCCTCCTGAATGCTGGGGTCACAGGTGTGTGCCACCTCACCCAGCTACTTTTATACAGGGTCTCACTATGCAGCGTGGACTCATAGTCATGGTCCTGTTTTCAGCTTTCCCAGTGCTGGGATTACAGGTGTGTGCCACTGTACCTGATTTCTGTGGCCTCTTAAGCACACTAGGGGGCCAGGCTGGCAGGGTATGTGGTGCCAGGGATTGAACCCTGTCCCTGCACTTGCCTACGTAGGCACTTAGTGTGCTGAGCTATCTTGCCAGCCTTTAAATTTTTGACATTGCGAAGTCTTAAGTCTTCAAATGATGCAAGTTGAATTTTTCTACTTTAGTTGGACAGGAATGATATACCTTTTAACATTTATTAAAGGAGTACTTATTTCACTATTCATTCTCTTTTCCTTCTAGTGTTCTGTTTGCCCCTAGTTTCTTGTTTATGTGAAATAATTGTATAGGTGGAAGCATAGTTTCTAGGCTATTTGTTGTATTGTCATTTGGTGTATTTAGGAGACATACTGTTACCACAGAGTTACTGGGGAGCTCCTCTTGAGTTGATTTGGTGAAATTTTTTAGCAGTTGCATTTAAACTGTTTAGGCAGTAAAGATTTTTTTTAAACTAGCTTTAGAAGATATTAAATTGTAGCTGTTGAATTGAATATTATAATTGCTCTATCAGTTTCTGAAAGATACCTAATGCTAGCTATTGAAACAATGCTAAGATGTTCATAGCTATACTTCCTTCCAGCAGTCTTTTTTTTTTTTTCCACAACTTCTTGCTATGCAGTTCAGCCTGGCCTTGAGTTCACTTTGTAGCTGGTCTCAAAGTCAAAGATCTTCCTGCCTCAGTCTCTGGATTATTGGGAATATAGGTATGCACCATCATTCCCAACCTCCCAGTGGTTCTCAAGTGATACTCCTTTCAGACTGTTTCTAAGGACTCTCACTGCTTTTAATTATCTTTTCTGCTCAACCTATATACAGGTCAAGTATGCCTTTCCCAAAATGCTTGGAACCAGATAGATTTCAAGTTTCAGATTTTAGAGTATTTACATATGTGTAACGTACATGCATACTAGAGAAGTGCTGTACCACTGAGGTACATTTTGGTGATAAGACATAGTCTAAACAACTAGATTCATTTCATGTATGTGTGTGTGATTCATACAGCTTGAAAGGTAATATTGTACAGTTTTTTAGTATATGTGCATTTTGACTGTAACTTATCATGAGACCAGATGTGAAATTTTTCACTTGTGGAATCACATCCACACTCAAAAATTTCAAATTTTGCATTAGGGATGTTCAATCTGTAGTACAAGTCATTTGTCTGAAGTAGTTTTGCTGCCTACAATTCTTGGTAGATCCATGTTGTCCATAGTGAATCCAGTTTATATAGCCTCACCTGCTAGGTCTCACTTTTTCAGAAGTCATTTTTTTGCTTGCTAGATAAAGCTAATCTATCTAACTATCTCTGTTATATATACCTGGTATTTTAGTGAACTTTTTTATTTTATTGATTTTAATGTCTGTCTTCTATATTTTTATCTCCTACCTATTTAAATCTATAAGAGCCATTATTTTATTCAGTGTTATTTCTTAGCATCTACCAAAATTTGGCATGTAATGTCCACTCACATTTATACAACTTAATTTGTGTTGTAGAAGTATATATATGAATTTCTCTTCTCTTAGGGTAATGAAGTATTTAAATGAACTAGTCACAGAATGAATAAATTCAGAACTTTTAACGTGTAAAAACTAAAACTAAAAATAAATGAAAAGCTCACATTATAGCAAATCATATTATAATAAGTTGTTAAATTATTGTAGCAATAAGAGTTATAGTCAGTATTTTTTGTATTTCATACATTTTGTATGAAGAGATGAATAGAACTTCACAATTCAGTGAGGTATAGGTAATGTTCAAGGACGAGTGAAGGAGCTTGGTCACATATAGCACATGGCAGAAGTACTGTTTTAATGAAAAGAGTAGTTTTGTCCAAAGCTGTAAACTTAATGACTTGCCATATAGCCTACTGATTTACAAAATCACATGCATTATCAGGTATTTGAAGGGAGGCATCAGTACTTAAGATTTTTTTCTTCATTTATTTCATCTCATAGAGAGCATGATGTATCTAGGTTGAATCAAGCTTTTCTTAATGGACTTATAGTTTTTGTGCTCCATTCTTTTTTGAAAGTTCAATTTTGACTCTGGCTTCATGTTGACCAAAAACAAACAAACAAAACAATGACAACAAAAAGGTGCTTAAATATTTTCTGAAAATTGTCTCTTAGTAAATTTGGAAGTACATCTACAAAGCATAATTTCTTTTTCTCATTTATTCATTTTACTGTATTTAGGACAACGTCTATAGGGTCTATAGGGTCTCACTATGTAGATCAGACCTATAGTGATTCTACTGTTTTGAGCATCCCAGCTACTGGGATTACAGGCATGTGTGATCACGCCCAGTCTCAATCACCATCTTAATGTGCCCTAGGGGCAGAGCAGGGCAGGCAAGGCATGCTGGGGATTGAACCCTGGCCACTGTGCCCTGCCAAAGCAGACACTTTAGTCCTCTGAGCTATCTGGCCAGCTCTCTCTAATATTTATTGAAACACTAATAGCTTGTTTTAGATTTTTAAAATAAATTATCATCTAAAAATGTATAATGTATGGGTTAAGTGCAGTTAAATGGAGTTAGGAGCAATATAAGCATAATCTTTATTAAATGTGAAAATGAATTGTACTATTTCCTGACCTATAAATCAACATCATAAACTTAACTTCACAAGTGACATCCTGAATTAGATCCCAACAAAAGCTAAATATTACATTGTTTTGCTCACTTAGCCTCAAAACTTTAGATGAATGACAAATTACTGATGTTGTAGCAAGTAGTTTCATTAAATTTTAAAAAGTTTTAAAAGTACATAAGCAGACCTGTAATTCATTGGAAGGCTGAGTCAGGACAATCACTCTGAGGTTGAGCTGGCCTGGGCTACAAAGTGAATTCAAAGCCATCCTGAATTACATAGCAGAACCCTGTCTCAAAAAAGATCAAAGAAAGGAAGAAAAAAGTAGTTAAAACATAACCTGTGCTATATAACAGAACAGAAGTGAATCATTAAGAAAAAATAATTAGAAATTCCTATATTTGTGGAAAGACTTCATAATACTTTCATTCTTTAATCTTGAATTTGTGGGGAGGTTTACTTTTTGGTTTTGGTGCTGAGCACCAAACCCAGAACTTCCAGCTTGCTAGGCAAGCATTCTACTGCTGAGCCAAATCCCCAGTCCCTAACCTCTGAATCTGTATTAGTGAAAACTATTTTAAAGTTTGGTCACATAGGCCACTGTATTTGTAATGTTGATACTGCAAAGGAGTGTTTACTAACACAATTTGATTTCTCAAGAGAAGGCCATGTTTTGAAACACTGGAACAAAGGCCAGCCAGCCAAATAGCTCGGCAGATTAAAGTGCCTGCAAGCAACTCAGGGGCTAGGGGTTTGATCCCTGGGCCTACTGTGCCAGTCCTGCCCCTGAGGTGTGCTGAGACAGCAATTAAGATTTGGCATGGTGGTGCACGCCTGTAATCCTAGCTCTTGGAAGGCTGTAAATGGGTGGATCCCTATGAGTCAGATCTAGTAGTGAGACCCTGAACACCCTGTAGACTCTGCCCTAAAATACAATAAGTAAATAAATAAATAATAAAACCTTTATGCTAGCCTAATTAGTAATGTGGAAATTTTCCATATTGTTTGTGCTGTAATTTAAAGAAAACAATGGGAAAGTTGTGTATTAAAGAGGGATATGGCTCAGAGGTAAAGCACTTGCCTAGTGTCCATGAGGCTGTGTTCAATTCCCACCATTATAAGAAGTCTATAGTTTAGGGATGTAATAGTAATTTACCTTTAGCTGAAATTATTTGGATGTAAGAGGTAGAAATGTTGAAATAGTCAGCATTTGACTCTGCAGTAAGATAGCTTCCTTTCTTATTGAATAAGCCTCTTTTTTTTTTTTTTTTTTTAATTTATTTATTTATTTCTTGTTTCAGAACTTTTGTTTGTTTATTCACCCATTCCTATGGCCGGCTCAGCCCACCCTGAGGGCAGGGCTGGCGCAGCATGTGGCGCCGGGGATCGAACCGCGGTCCCTGAAGTCGCCCAAGCTTTCCCAAGTAGGCGCTTTAGACCACTGAGCCATTCCGCCAGGCCGAATAAGCCTCTTTTAAAACATGCGAGCTGTTAATGGTTTCACAAGTAAAATATGGATTAATAATATTTACAAAGTGGCCAGGATATCTGTGTCTATCATATATAATACACATATGTATATGTATGTATATATGTACATACAATCTGTGTACTAACTTTATGCCAAGTACTACTTTATCTATGTGGACACATGTGTTAGCTCTTGACATGGAAAGCCCCCAAGACTTTTTTATTTTTTTGTGGGACCAGGGTTTGAACTCAACGACCTGCACTTGCCATACAGGCATTTGTGCCATGGAGCTATCTCCCCAACCCCACAAGACTTTATTTTAAAAAAATGTTACCTGCCTGTATGTAGGGTCACATACTATATTCAGATTCTTACTCAATCCAGTATACCTCAGTTCAAAAGGAAGGAGAAGAGAAGCGCATGTGTTCTGGAAGTGCTCCCTGGTTTCCAGAATGATTCTTTCCTCCCTGGTCATCTGTCACTCCCTAATATTAATTTATCTGGTCTTTCTTCCCAGCAATGCTCTGCTTACCTATGAAAATATTTTCCCCCCAGCTTATTCTCCATTTAGGAAGCTGTGTCCCAATAGGTAGGCATTGGTCATCTTGCGCCTTCTCACTTCCTTTGCACTTTGTGTTGCACTGCTCTTCACTTTGTAGTGCTACCCAGCCCACTTATCCCCCCCCCCATTTCGTTTTTCAAATATGTGACAGGACATATAATATACTAAAATTCAGTTTTAGAAATCTTTGGATTTATACGGATTAATCTAGTAATTAGATATTTGAAGTAAAATTCAAATATCTTTGATAAAATACAGAATTCAGAGAAAACAGCTGAGATCTAGATCAACTGTTTTTCTTATTATCTGTGGCCATAACTATAAAGTTCACAGGTGTCGGTTTTTAAAATTAGATCAAGTACAATCATTTATGTACCATTTTATTCAATAATGAGATTAACAAAACTACATTTTAAAGGATTTCGTTTTTACATTGTTTGTGTAAATTTTTTGGGGGGTATTTAGATATTGAATCTAGGGCCTCTGCTTTGAGTTTTGATTCCTCATCATCAGGCCTGGCTTACATTGTAGCTGTATGATTAAAATTTGTGAAAATTATTTGTTAGGAAACTGTTAAAATATACTTCTATATTAGTTTTTGCAAAGTTTTATCTGTTTATTATCCTATGAAAACCTAAGAACCCTCATTAAGTTATAGTTATGACTTGTTTAGGTAAATGTATGAGCTATTAAAATTTTAAGAATTCTGCCACATGTACATTTAAGACATGGTTTTTGTTTATACTTGAGCATTTTTTCTTTATATTTTACACAAATTGAATTAAACTTCATATGATAAAGCAAATTATATGAGGTTAATAATTGTTCTGAACATTTTGATAACCTTATTGCCACAAATGTTCAACAGATTTACTTTTTTTTCTTTCACAATACCAGATATCATACTTGGACCTTGTGCTTGCTAGGCAGGTGATCATGCTGCTGAGCTATCTCCTTGGCCCTAAACAGATTACTTTTAAATTCCTAGTTTTATTTTAAGCAGATTATGTCTAAATTCTTGATAAATTTTCCCTCCTTCTCTCTCTTCCCTCTTTTCCTTCTTCCCTCTTTTCCTTCCTTTCTCCCCCTTTGCTCTTTTTTTCTTTCATATTGAGAATTAAACTTAGGGGATATGGTATTATATCTGTATTCCCTTTTCTCTTAGGGTTAGGCAGGGTCTCATTAAGTTGCTAGAATGCTAGGCTTTCGGGTCCCCTTGCCTTAGCCTCATGTATAAATTTATATGCATTTGCCCTGTGGTTGGCCCTTGTTAAGCATTTTGGTGTCTTCCTTTCCCATGAGAACTGCTTTTGTATCTGTGTTACTGTGATAATATATATAGGTCATTTTTTTCAAAGCACTCACTAGATGCTACCATAGTTTTAAAATCCAGGGCCTTCATATACAGCTGCAAGCCTTAATCCTTTTAATTTTGAGACAGGGTTCTGCTAACTTGTAAATTACCTAGGCTGGAAACTTAAAATTGCCATGTTTCTAAGTTTCTCGCAGTGCTGGGATTACAGGCAGGCACCACTATGCCTTGCTGGTGTGAGTTTGTGTTTGGCAAGTATAAATGTATGGTGTTTCATATCAGGTCTGATATCCTCATTGTTACACTATGTTAAGAGTATAAGTACCAATTGAAATGTTAAGACTTAATTTTGTGAAGATGACTTGCCAAATATTAAGGTTTTAAATGATGTAGAACATACTAATTGCCACACTTTTATTTGGTAATCTCAATAGGAATCTACAAACTCCAGCACAAGTTCCAGTAGTCGTGTCTCCCGGGAGTCAGCAGTTGCATACAGTAACACTCCAGACAGTGCCACTTACAACAGTTATAGCCAGCACAGACCCATCAATAGGTGGTGCATCTCAGAAATTTATTTTACAAGCCATTCCATCATCACAGCCTATGACAGTACTCAAAGAAAATGTCATGTTACAGTCACAAAAGCCAGGCTCTCCTTCGATTGTCTTTAGCCCTACCCAAGTACAGCAGGTTCTTACCAGCAGTGTTCAACCTATTTGTAATGGAACCGTCAGCATGACTTCATCCCCGTCCTTCAGTGCAACTACCCCTGTGGTGACATTTTCTCCTCGAAGTTCACAACTGGTTGCTCATCCACCTGGCACTGTAATCACTTCAGTTATCAAAGCTCAAGAAACAAAAACTCTTACAAAGGAAGTTGAGAAAAAGGAGGTTGAAGATCATTTGAAAGAAGACATTGAGAAAACTGAACAGCCACAGCCTTATGTGATGGTGGTATCCAGTTCCAATGGATTTACCTCTCCAGTAGCTGTGAAGCAAAATGAACTGCTGGAGCCCAACTCTTTTTAAGTAATACCAAAGGAATTAGGGCTGACTTCTTTTAAAAATTGGACTGATTTTCAGTTGTCTGAAAACTATCTGAGATAAATCCACAGAAATTCCTAATTTTGTAATTGTGAAAAATAATTTAGAGTTAATTGTGGCTTTATTAGATAAAAAGGAAAGCCCAAGTTTTCTCTTTATACTCCAGATGTTTAAGAAGTTAATTGTGAAGGAACTGGCATTTTATACTATGAATCAATTTTTTGAAGTTTTCTTCAGTTATGTCATAAGCATTTTTAAAGTTTCTTTTCTAATTATACATTGTATTAGTTTTTCTCATTCTTCTTTAAATATAATAAACATAAGGTAATAGGAGTTTTATACAGGAAATATTTGCATTCCAGTTGTTTAATTTGTGGCTATCAAATGCAAGAAAATTATGTTAAAGTTATGTCACTAAGATTGAATTTATTTGGCTACATTCTATAACAAAAGTATGAATATAGAAAACATTAAAAATTGCCATATGGCCATTCATGCATGGTATAGCTGTCTTGTTTTAGAAGTTGGATAATCTAACAACATAAGCTTCAGAATGGCTGTCCTTCTGTGCAAGCCCTTGGGCAAGCCACTTAATTATTTTGGGCCTTACTTTTCACTTCTCTAAAGACAACGATGCATTAGACTAAATGATTACCAATTTCTTACCTAGTTCTAAATTTTCAGATTCTAACACATATATTTTTAAATTATGACAATTAAAGCAGTATCAAATTACTTTCTAATATAAATATAGCTAAAATATTACAGAAAAACAAGTGACCCCCCTACAAATATCATTATTCTATTTTCAGAAAGTTCTTCCATAAATTATTCCTAAGTCCTTTATTAACTATGTAGACCACTGTGTACTATGGCTCATTAGTAAACTTAGGATATTGAGTGCTAAGTGATTTATACTGAGTTCAGGCTCTAAGGGCCAAGGAAACAACTTGAGTCCTGGACTAATCAGGTTGAACAGTCAATTATAAGAGCATAATTGCTTTATATTTTAGATCATTTTTTATTGAGGGTAAAAGGGGAAGGGAAATTACATACAAAGATAACATATATGACTTTATGAAGTAAAATAGTTTTTAGATTTTTTCAAATGTAAATAATGTAAATTTATTACAAGAAAAATTCTTTTCTGCAAATATTCTAGTATAGCAAAGAAAAATTTTTGTAAATGAAAAAATTATGTTTTGTTTTCATTATTACAAAGTGAATTTGTATTTTAAACAAAATTTAAATTTTGGAATTCTCTAAATGTTTTTGTATCTTTAATTGGTTTATTATTAAATAAATCATATGAAAATTCTGTTTTCAGGCAAACATTTCTTAAAAAACAAGCATCAAGAGAGTACTGCTAGTTCTTTATATTTCTGTAACAAACTCCATTAGTTAGACATGTAGAATGGCATCTTCTTGCTTTGGATTTTTACAAACTCTATGTGGCAGTTTCAAGAATACCAACAACTTAGTCTGTTCTCTGCTTCTATAACAAAAAAACACAAGACTGTGTAATTTATAAAGTATTTCAAGGGGTCAGCCAAATAGCTCAGCAGATTAAAGCACCAGCAAGCAGGCTCAGGGGCCCAGGGTTTGATCCTGGGGCTTTCCATGCCGGCCCCACTTCCCACGTGCCCTGAAAAAGCAATTGAGACTGGGCATGGTGGCGTGTGCCTGTAATCTCCACTCTTGGGAGGCTGTAAACAGGCAAATCACTATGAGTCTGGTCCCATACTGAGACAATGTCTACCCTGTAGACCCTTCTCTAAAATAAAATAAAATAATAAAATAAAATAAAATAAAAAAACTTTGTCACAGTTCTGCAGGATGGGAAGGTTGGTTATAATGCTGGCAGCTCTTGACAGTATTTTTGCTATGTCCTCTCATGGCAAAAAAGCAGAAGGAACAAAAGAGTTACTTTTTAAAAAAAATTATGTATTTGGTACAGGGTCTCACTATGCAGCTTGGACTTACAGTGATCTTCCTGTTTCAGCCTCCCCAGCTCTGGGGTTACAGGCATGTGCTACCATGCCCACTTTCAGTGACTCAGGTCAGGCTGGTGCCAGTATAGGATCTTGCCCTTGCCTAGACTAATGCTGAGCTATCTCCATGGCCCCAGAGTTATTTTTATAACCATTCCACTTCAGAGATAATAGAAGTTATCCACTCAGGAGGTTAGATCCCTCATTATTTAATCACCCCATAAAAAAGTTCCAGTTCTTCACAATTACAATAATGTTATGATTTTACTTGTCTCTGTCTTAGTTACTTTGCTCATTGTTGAGACAAAATACCTGACACTCAAAATTAAAATGAAAAGGTTTATTTGGATCATAGTTTGTAGAGGTTTTTGTTTTCTGGCTCCAAGGCAGGCTGGTATGACAGAGGGGTATCGCAGAGAAGAAACAGACCAGGGCAGGCAGATGGTAGTAAGCAACCACCCTCTTTCTGTCTCTTATATCTTATCCAGGATACCTAACCTTGGAGTGGGTAGCACACATACCCAGCTTGGGGCCATCTTAGCCTAACACAGTGCCCCATGAATCAATCCCAGCATCAGATCCTTGATCCTAATATCACACACCCTACACTGAGCCACCTCTGAAAAGCCCAAACTAAGACTGTATGAGGCTTTCGGGAAAACCTCTAGATACAAGTGCTACCAATGCCCTAGAAGGCTCCTAGGTTCAGAGGTGGGACTTTTGTTAATTCTTTTTAAATTTTATTTTATTGAGCCGGGTGTGGTGGCGCACACCTGTAATCCCAGCACTTGGGAGGCTGAGGCAGGAGGATCGCTGTGAGTTTGAGACCAGCCTGGGCTACAAAAGTGGGCTCAAGGCCAGCCTGAACTGCATAGCAAGACCCTGTCTCAAAAAGACAAAAAAAAATTATTTTATTATTGTTTTTCTTGTTTCAGAACTTTTGTTTATTTATTTATTTATTTGTATGGCTGGCTCAGCCTGCCCTGAGGGCTGGGCTGGCACAGCATGTGGTGTCGGGGATCGAACTGCGGTCCCTGCAGCCGCCCAAGCTTTCCTAAGCAGGTGCTTTAGACCACTGAGTCATCCTGCCCGGCCCATTTTTTTAAATTAAATTTTTTTTTTCTTGTTTCAGAACTTTTGTTTGTTTATTTTTGATGTGGGACTTTTAGAAAGTGACTGAATTGAGAGGGCAACAGTCACACAATAATGGATTTACTGAGGAATTCAAAACTGAAAGTGCAGTTAGAAGAGGTGGATCATGTATATGCCTGTCCATTCTCTCCCTCTGTCTGGTTCTCTTGCTCCCTCTCTGCTTCCAATAGCCATGGTTGGAGCAATTCTCTTTTCCCATTCCCTCTACCATGTTGTTTGTGTCCTGGAGCCAGTGGAAGATAGATTGAAACTTCTGAAACCATGAGCCAAATAAAACCTCTAGGGGCTGGGAAGATAGCTCAGAATAAGTGCTTGCCTGGCAGGCTTAAGGGCCTGAGTTCAATCCCTGGTTCCATAAAAAAAAAAAAAAAGTTGTTGGTAGCTGATAGTGTTGTCTCGGCTGATCAATACAAATAGCAGTTAAACTTCAATGCAAGTTTTAGGAGAAATCATAACCTTAAAAAAAATACTCAGCAATAATCACACTTTTAAACAAATTTTCTAGGGCCGACCAGATAGCTCAGCCAACTAAAGCACCTGCTTAGGCAGACCACAGCGGCCAGGGTTCAAGCCCCACTGTGACCTGCTCCCAGGGCACTCTGGTATGACAATTAAGAATGGGCATGGTGAAGAATGGTTGAAGAAAATGTGGTATTTTTTATACAATGGAATATTACTCAGCTATAAAGAATGATAAGCTGGAAGACCTCATGTATAAATGGATGTATATTGAACATATACTCATTAGTGAAATAAACCAGACCTACATGTGCAAATATCGTATAATCTCCCTAATGTAAGAACCCTAAATTTTTTTCTTTCCTTACCAGTATCAATTGGAAGGTGTGTCATGTCCACACCCGGTGCTCTGTATAACAATTGTGAGGACAACATGCAGTGTGTCAACTGTTAAAAAAAAAAAAAAGTAATGTTTATTGAAAGTGTTAATGTTTAATTGTTTGATCAATCTTATATACCTATATCTATTAATCTGAACGGATCCAATGATGAAAATATGTAATACAACCATTGTTAAATTTAAAATAAATAAATAAGTATTTTGAATTAAAAAAATAAAAAAAGAATGGGCATGGTGGTGGCATACCTTTAATCCCAGCACTTGGGAGGCTGAAAATAGGATCACTGTGAGTCTGATCTACATAGTGAGACATTGTAAACACTGTACCAAATACAAAAAAATATGTAATCCCAGAATGCCTGTAATCCCAGCACTTGGGAGGCTCAGGTTTGAGGATTAGTGTGAGTTTGAGACCAGCCTCAATTGCATAGCGAGACCTGATCTGAAAAAGACAAAAAATAAAAAATAAGTATATGCAAACATAAAAATAAAACAATTTTCTAATTAGCCACTTAATCAGTTAATTGCTAAATCTGGAAAACAAAATTGTAAGAAACCTGTAACTCGATACCTTTATATCCAGCAATCTTTCACTTATTGTCACGTCTTATTTTTCTAAATTATTTAAAAAGCTACATACTAACATACTATAATTTATTTCAATAAAACCTTTAAAACTAGGTGAGTATTCTAGGTTTTCAATACATAAATAGTAGTGGAAATATAGGGGCCAGGGAGATAGCTCAATAGAATAAGCACTTGCCTGGCAAGCGCAGGGTCCTGAGTTCAATCCCCAGTACCGTTAAAAAAAAGAGAGACTGAAAATATGGGGGTTTTGTGAAACTATAAATACATAACATTGGGTAATTTATAGTGAATAAACTTATTCACAGCATCTAGGAGGAATTCTCACAGACTTGTAGCAGTCAGAGCCTTATATGACATAAATAAGCAATGATTATAAAGGTTAGACTTTTAAAATAAAACTGGTATGGACCAAAAATGTTAAAAATGAAAAGGCAACTAGAAGTTATCTGCAATAAACGTAGCTGACAATGACTCATGTAGGCCATGAAAGAATGACTAATCCCCTGTACCACAAAATAAATAAATTAGTAAGGAAACTTTTTTTTTTTGTATTTTAGGAAAGGGTGTATGGGGGTGTTCAGGGTCTCACTACTAGATCAGACTCACTGGTAGTTATCCACCTGTTTGCAGCCTCCCAAGAGCTGGAATTCTGGGCATACACCACCATGCCCAGTCTTAATTGATGTGCACCTTGGGGTGGGGCTGGCAATGCCAGCCCGGGATGAAACCCAGGCCCCTGTGCTTTAATCCACTGAGCTATTTGGTTAGCCTTAAGAAAACTTTTAAAAATGGTTGTGTTTATACTTTTTCCTTCCACTTATGTGTCCTAGAGTCTGCTGGAAACTCTTGGAAGTACCTTGAGTGTATACATTCATATGAAACTACATCTGCTTGTTTCACTCTCATTCACCTATCACGGGCTAAAGCCCAATGGTAGAGCAGTTGTCTAGCACTCACAAAACCCTGTGTTTCATCTTTTTTACCAAAATAAAAATGAAAATTAGTTAATGGGAACAGCCAGATAGCTCAGCAGACTAATGTGCCTTATACAGGCACAGGGACCAGGATTCAATTTACGGCATGCCCTGCTGGCCTGCCCCTGGGCTGTGCTGAGAGGGTGATGTGAGACTGGACATGGTCACACACACCTATAACCCCAGCGCTTGAAAGACTATAAAACAGGATCACTACGAGTTCGATCTATGTAGTGAGACCCTGTGCTAAATACATGAAAGAAAGAAAAATTAGCTAATGGTATCAAGTTTTACCAGTTACTCAAACCGAAACTTGTTTCTCTTTCAATTTATCACTAAACCTAGTTTTACCTCAAATATCACTATAGTTCATACCCTCTATAATCAGAGTCAGATTTCTTGATCTCCATGTTTTTGGGGTTTTGTTTGTTTGTTTGTTTTTTAGTACCAGGGATTGAATTCAGAACCTTGCACTTGTCAGGCAAGCACTCCTTGATTTCTGAATCATAAAAGTTATCTAACAAAAATTATTTTCCTTTCGCCTTTATCCTTTCACAGTATAGATACTAAACCTAAAGAGTGCAAAGGACTCCTACATGAAAAATCTTATGAATTCACATCATTAAAACAGTAACCACTCAAGCTTCTTAGCATACCATTCCCTGGCCTTGTATGACCTGGAATTTACCTCTTCAGCACTGTTTCTCTTTAGTTTTTACAAATTTTAGAACTCTTATGTTTCCAAACACACAAGCCTTAATTTTTCTAAGTAACAGCCTTTCCCTTACATCAAATTTGTCTTTTGAGGCTAAGCCTAGGTACGGCAACTTATACAAAGAAATCACTATGAAGTATTCCTGTTTGTTACCTATTTGGGCCCCTTATTTTGTCTTAGCACTTAGAATTGGTTTAAACATCTTGGGGCTATTAGCATTTTTGAATCCTAAGTTAGTATAGGGTTGGGATGTAGTAGGCAATCTAGTTTAGGATTTGTCTCCATCTTCCGAGCCTCTCATTCTCCCCTTCCCCATTCTACCCCGTCTGCAGGTACCTACTTGCTGGAATCATCCTGGTTGAATCAGCTAGGACCCAAAGGGCAGTGGGGGAAAGCCTGACTGAGTAAACTGGAAAACAGCACCTAGCAAATTTTAGGCCAGGTTCCTAAATTTCTCTCTCTCTCCTTTTTTTTTTTTTTTTTTTTTTTTTTTTTTTTTTTTTGTCTTTTTGGGACAGGGACTCACTATGCAGTTCAGGCTGGCCTTGAGCTCGCTTTTGTAGCTTAGCCTGGTCTCGAACTCGCACTGATCCTCCTGCCTCAGCCTCCCAAGTGCTAGGATTACAGGCATGCGCCACCACGCCCAGATCTAAATTTCTATCTCTATGCCTTCCATAGAAAAGGTTTTTCTCTTGCTTTGGGAAGACCAAGCTTAGGCTGGAAAATGGATCAGCAAACATTAACAGGGCACCGGCCCGGGTTTTCCTTTCTGGCTTTGGCCAGTGTAACACGACGCTTGCGAGTCCTAGCTGGTTAGGATTCTCAATGACGGTAACCTGTGGTTCATCCGGGACTCTGCTCCTGGAACCTCCGGGGCAGCTACGAATGACGTCATGGGTCACAAAAGGCGTGGCTTCCCGCGGCGGCCATGATGAAAACCACTGAAAATGGAGACCGGTGTAGCACGCTAGCAGCTTTGCGAACGCCCCTAGCTGCTCCACATTTCCGAGGGATAAAAACGTTAAAAGGTGGTTTTGAGAAACCGCCCCTCGAAGCTATCTTAGAACGCTATCGAGGGCTGCACAGAAGACACAGTGCAAATCGCAGGCCTCCGCGTGGAGGAGCTAGGGGCGGGACCCGAGACCGGGCGGGACATCCGGTCCGCCGCCTTCCCAGCAGGCCCCGCGGCGACGGGTGGCCTGGCCTCCCCCGGCTGCGCGCTGCGTGGCTGCTCGTTGGCTGTGTAGGACGGAAGCGCGTTTGGTGTTTCTCCAGAAGTTTCCCCTTTGGGCGGCGGCGGAGCTTGTAACCGCGGTGGCTTTCTTCAGGCTGCTGCAACTGTAAGTTAGGGATGGCGGCGCCTGCTGCAGGACCTGCGACCATCCAGCGGTGCGTGTTTCTCTTGCCCTTGGCTGTTGGTGTTGTCCTCCTTACCTTGGCTAGCGAACCTGCTGAACTCGTTGTTTTCCTGGCAGGTTTTCCCCGACCTTCTCAGATAGTCTGATCGATGAGGACCCCCAGGCAGCGTTAGAGGTGAGAGAGTCCATTTCTGTCTTCTCCACTGTCATCTTTAGGGGAACGGAAGTGAGTTGGGTTCTGCTTAAAAGTGCTTGTTCCCACCATTTGCTTCTCGGGAGCCAAACTGCTGTGTTTGTCCCAGCCCCGTTGCTTGCACCTCTTTCTCTGTTTTAAAGCGACGTTTTGCTTCAGACCCATTATACTCTTGCTCTTACACCTCACAAACTCCTGCAGCCGCACAGCTACAGGGAAAACCCACCGTGTACGTATTACTTCTTGGGGGCATAGTTGGCATCTACCACGGACCTGGGAGATGTTTTAAAAATGAACTGAAAATTAGGCTTCGCGGTACTAACTCACTTTTTCATTTGACAATTATTTTTGCCATCCTTAACTACTAGGCACTGTTCTGAGTTTGTATATGTAGTCTACAAAAAAACTTTTCACGTGCTCTTTTGAGACTTTCCTGGTGTAGTTAAGTCAAACATTTTTTGGAGTTGTTTGCAAGGCGCTGATTGTTACCGGTTAAAGTCATTTATGCATTTCAGTAAACTTAGCACTTTGTGTTTTTGTGCTTGAGACAGATACCATAAAGCTGTACAGGAACTTGGAAAAGCAAGAGCTCAATAAAAATTACAATAAAGCCCGAGCTATACAGATACTGCACATGGTGTTGTGGATTTCAAAATTTATGCAGGCACATCTTGTTTTCAAATACAGAGCTAAGGGTGCTTCCTTGTTAAGATTTAACATAACATAACTGTTGCATGAGTAGTAAGGCTTAGAAATTTGAGGAAATGACGTTTTTCCTAGGTATGACTTACTGAAAAAATACTCAAAGCTTCTCAGGAGGGGGCGTTAATTGGAATGGAGATCTGAATGAGAGAAGTAGATTGTTTTTTGCCTTTTTGAGACAGGATCTTGCTATGCAGTTCAGGCTGGCCTTGAGCTCACTTTTGTAGCCCAGGCTGGTCTCAACTCACACTGATCCTCCTGTCTCAGCTTCACAAGTGCTGGGATTATAGGCATGCACCACCATGCCCAGCTTCATGTACATATATTTTAATGAATAGTACATTCCTCTTTTTTTTGATTCTGTATTCTAAAAATAAACTTACATAGGGTAGGCATGTAGACTTGGTTCTTAATTTGTGGCTTTTGGACAAGTAATATCAGTGTTACCATGCAGATTTTTACTGAAAATTCTTACAATTCATACAGTGTGGTACTTATTCTTTTTCCAACATGCAGAAGAATATTGAGACTAAAAGCAGTTAGAAGATCTGTCATAATGATGTGTAGTCATTTAGAGACAGAATGGGGGCCTCAGGACACAACCTTCTTTTTAGTCTCCTCTTGTAAGTAGTGGTTCTCGGTTGTTTTGTTTTGCAGAACTGAGGATTGAACTCAGGCCCTTGCACTTGCCAGGAAAACGCTTATTCTACTGAGCCATCTCCCCCAGCCCCTGGTTCTCAAAAGTGTCACAGTTAGAAATTGATGTTCTCTGGGCCCTTCACAGACCTGTAATCAGAAACTGATGGAGAGGTTGATCATGTTACAAGCCAACTAGAATGCTCTCTCTAAACCTTGAGACAACAACTGGTAGTGATAAGTCTGGAACTATTTAGTGTGAGTCATTTTCCTAATGCCTAACTCAGGTGTAGCCATTTTGGAATTCAGGTCACGTGATAGAACATTAGTTCAAATTATTTTATATAAGATGATTGAGTTCTCAATGTAGGAAGATGATTGTGGACACTATTCACATTTTTCATTCCTTTGCCATATAGTTCATTAGTGCTGAATACTGTCTTGGGTACCCAGAATTTTAGGATGGAAAGACTGTATTTGATAGGAGCAATGACTTCGGATGTTCTAAAGAGGCAATACTACTATGGTTGACACTAATTGTCTTATTTCAGAATAGATGGTACACAGGATTTTTAACTTCCCCAACAAAGAAATGGTGTATGGCTAAAGTAGATATGCCAATAACCTTGATCTGATCAATTCACATTATATACTGTATATTTATGAAAATGTACAGTATACTTCATAAATATGTACAATTGCTTTGTTATGATATATTTAAATACAAAATACCTTTAAAGAGGAGGTTGTAGTTCAACAGAGAGAGGAAAAAAACTCTTTGATGCCCATTATACATGATGGTTAAAGACTGAGCCAGGAGCTTTATGGTCCAGTTCTCATCACAGTGGAGTAAATTTTCTATTTGTAAAATGGAAATAAGGCCTACTTAAAGAGTTATTTTGAAGATAAATAAGGCACTCTGTATGTTCTGTGCTTTAGTGCATGCACACAACAGGGCAAAGACTCCATAACTGTTCCACACTGGAGACATGTTCTTTACTGTTAGAACATAAAATGTAGAGGCAAATGCTAAGAAATAAAAGCTATACAGTAGAGAATCCAGTCATAAATGACAGTAAATCTCAGCAGAGGGATTTTAGTTTTGTCATTATGTCTGAAGAATTTGAAGGAAATTAAGTTATTTGAATTATAATACCTGCTTTAAAAACAGTAAATACGAAGAGGCATGAAGGACAGTAAATAACAGGAAGAAGGGGCTACAGAGCAGGTAAAGGGTAAATGTTTAGAACAGTGCTTGAAGGTCTGGAAGGGAATTATTTTATGTAAAATGTGCTAGACTTCGTGACTGTTCTAAGGCACAGGATGATGCCTGTGTTGCTGGGTTGGGAAATGTAGAAAGTGGTACTATTTACTATGTAGCACTTAGATCTAATTCAGAGTGGGCAACAGATTTAAAGAGGTGGCTTTAAATTTTTAATATTATGTGTAGATTACCTCAGGGGCATTTGATGGTTATGGGGTTCTTGCTTCAGAGAAACAAGCATATTGGAATATGTTCAAGAAATGTGTGGAATTTCTGGACCCTTACGTCAAAAAATCTAAGGAGAAAAGTCTAAATAAACAGTGTTAGGGAAATATTAGTTGTAAAAGATTAGCAGAATAGTAGACTGAAAATCTTCTAGTTATCTTTATTCTCAATTGAATTAAAAACTACCAGGAAAAAAAAAAAAAAAAGACTACCAAGTCAAAGGCAATGAAGGAAAAGTAGAAAATACAGAAAAGGCAGAAGTTTGCAAAGAGGGCCAGCCAAATAGTTCAGTGGATTAAAGCACCTGCAAGCAGGTACAGAGGCAAGGGGTTTGATCACTGGGCCTGCTGTGCCAGTCCAAGCCCCCTGGCCCCCGGGGGGAGCACTGGGATGACAGTTGTGACTGGGCATGGGGAAGTGGGCCTGTAATTCCAGCTCTTGGGAGGCTGTAAACAAGCAGAACACTGAGTCTGATCTAGTAGTGAGACCCTGAACACCCCATAGACTCTTTCCTAAAAATTACAAAAAGTTTTCAGAAAGAAAGATCAATAATTTTCATGGTATATTTATGAGATCTATGTATAGATCTAGTCTCCTGTAAAACCCCCAGCTATTTTTGATTTCTCCCCCATATCTAATCTTGCTGATTCATTTTGTTCTTCATGTTATCTATGGTTATTACCCTTTTCTAGCCTTAACATACTTGTTTCTTAGTAGAAATTTCTGCCTCATTCCTGCTTCCTTTTTTAAATTTTTAATTATTATTTTAATGTATTTAGTACACAATCTATAAGTTCACACTACACAGATTGGACTCATAGTGATCTTCCTGTTTTCAGCCTCCCAGGCACTGGGATTATAGGCATGTGCCACCATGTCCAGTCTCATTCACTGTCTCAGCATTCCCCAGGGGTGGGGCCAGCACAGCATGCAGTGCCAGGGATAGAACCTGGATCCCTGTACTCTGCCTAAACAGGTCCCTTAGTCCACTGAGCTATCTGGCCAACCCTATTTCTGCTTCCCTATAAGTTATTCATGATACAGTAGCCAGAGTGACATGTTTATTGTCATTGGACTGTGTTACCCTCCTTATAATGAATTTCTGTGGCCTTCATTCACATCAGAGATCTAAATTCCTTATAATGGCCTGCAGAGTAGTGAGGTGCAGCCGCTGTTGTCTAGGTTACAGTCACACTGACTTCATACCTGTTGTTTGAATGTATTAAGCTCAATTCTGGTACCTTCAAGTTGCTGTTTGTTTTGCTCAAAATATATTCTTGACCTCTTACTTTTCTTGGCAATGCTTCTTTCTTTAGATTCCAGCTGAAATGACTTCTTGGATAAGACAGCTTTCTTATGTAAATCTGCACTAGTCCTGATTGTAAGCTTTAGAAAAGTAGCAGGTTTTGTGTATTACTGATGTGTTCCCAGTGTAGTGTTTGGTGCTCAAATAGGTGCTCAAATCTGTTAAATGTGTCCTATCATTTTTCTAGCAGCTGTTATGTGTACTCTTTGCATTAATCAGAAAGCTGAGGTGAGAAAGGTTAGCTCACTCAAAATGGTGCCCTTGTAAGACAAATATCTGATTTCAGTGGATCAAGTTCATCTACTGGAGGAGGGAAGATGATTGGGATATATGATATCATTAATAGTTTGGCAGCTGACTTTGAAATACCTGGCCAGGGAGAACTTTGCTGAAGGCACAACTGAGATTGGTGAATGTATTATGAATGTTACCAGCGCTGCATGTTTTATTTGCATTTTTCCCCTCCAGCAGTGGTAAGTAATTTAAAATAGAAGAATGATTGCTATTATTATCTGATTGGAAATTAGTTGAATGACTGGAAGAAAATGGAAAGAATCAGATTAAGAGGTAATGTAGAAGCCGGGGCGTGGTGGCCTACACCTGTAATTCCAACACTTGGGAGGCTGAGGCAGGAGGATCAGTGCGAGTTCGAGACCAGCCTGGGCTACAAAAATGAGCTCAAGGCCAGCCTGAGCTGCATAGTGAGACCCTGTCTAAAAAAAAAAAAAAGGAGGTAACGTAGAGTTAAAGAATGAGCAGTGTTTTACTTCTAACTTTAACAAATTCCTGGAGTTCCTTCCTCCACCCCTTCCCTTTGGTACTGGGGATTGAATGCAGGGCACTCTAGAATTAAATGACATTCCCATCTCTTTTTGAGACTTTGTCTTGCTAAATTGTCTGGGCTGTCCTTGAATTTGTGATTCCTCCTTAGCCTCACCATTACTGGGATTATAGGCATGTGCCCTGGTGGCTGGCTGCATCATATTTTAAGAGACCCTAAAACTGAATGTTTGAAAATATGCCAACATCCAATTTTTTATTTTATTTTTTTTGGTGCTGGGACTCATGAATGCTAACCAGATTTTCTGCCACTTAGATATATTATCAACCCCTGTTCTTAATACTTTTTCCTTAAATAATGGTTTTTCTTTCTCTTTGTTTTGGGTTATCAGGGTGGTGGTTTCACAATCATTAAGCTTCATTATAAGCTAGGCATGGTGGTGCATGTCTATAATCCCAGCCGAGGTAGGAGGATCTTTTGAGTTCAAGACCAGCCAGGGGGACAAAGTGGGCTTAAGGCCAGCCTGCGCTGTATAGCAAGACTGTCTCAAAAAGACAACAAATAAAGGTTTCATTGTAGTTATACCGTGGTGCCTCAGTTCATGAACTTAACTAAACCCTTACCAGTCTAATTATTAAATAAGGTTGACCAAAAAGTGCATATTTTTATTCTTTTTTTTAATATTTTTATTCTTATATAAAAATAATTGTTAGCAAATTTATTCAACACAAGCATCAGCTAGTTGAAAGACACCTGCTTGAGTGCACTTACCAAGTGACTCAGAGTAAACTGTTAGTGGTTCTTGCCATTGACAAGAGAGGGACAGGCAAGCTTGATTATGTATTTGTGGATTCATTTAACCTCCCAGGGCTCAAGATTTAACTTTTAAAGATTGTTTTTCTTATTTTTTAAAAATTTTATTTCTGGCCAGGTAGCTCAACAGCCCCAACCCTGAGGCATGCTGAGTCGATTGACATTGGCAGCTTGGATTCCTAGCAATTCTCCTGTTTTTAGCCTCTCCTGTGCTGGGATTACAAGCATGTGCCACTATGCCCGCCTACCTACTCTGGCAGGTTAAGCACCCCAGGGGGGCATGCCAGTATGGCCTGTGGTGCCAGGGATGGAATCCTGGTCCCTGTGCTTCCCTAATAGGCCCTTAGTCCACTGCTGTCTTGCTGGCCTTAGAGATTGTGTTTTCTTTGGTTTGCTTTATTTTTTGTTTTGCTTTTAGATTTTGAAACTTTTTTAAAAACGTGTCTCAAACTGTGTGATGTTTGGGTCTTCTCCAAATTTGTAAAATTCCAAACCAGTTAGTGTATGCCAACTAAACTCAAAATAAGTAACATGATAATAATGGCCTTTTATTGAGTTCCTGGCAGGAACTGCTAAGGGCTTTAAATAGATACTACCTTAGATTATATTCTTTGGGTATAGGGAAGGGGAATAGGATGGGGATATAGTTATCCTCGTATAAGGAAAAGCTTCAAGCTTGTTTCTTTTTTGTCTTTTTTTTTTTTTCCAAATAGCTTGTATTAATAGGCTGTTTAAACATCATTTTTAGATTAAATGGCTTTACAAAACATCCACCAATACTCAGCATGTTTTTATTTGTAGGAGCTGACTAAGACTTTGGAACAGAAACCAGATGATGCACAGTATTATTGTCAAAGAGCTTACTGTCACATTCTCCTTGGGAATTACTGTGGTAACTTTTCTTATAGTCTTCTTTTTAAGATTACTTTTTCCCTAAAAAAGTGAAATCAAAGTGGAGGTTATATTTATTTTTAAATTGATCTTTTGAAAAGAATAAAGTAGCTGTAGTGTGATACTTGCATTGAGTAATAGCCATTTAGCATTTATGTGTATCTTTATTTGTCAGTGGGTAGGAAATTTACACAGACTTCATGGTAGTGGGCTATATTAAGTGTTTATTATTTTGTGGTATATTTAAGTGAAATATTCTCATTTACATTTTGAATAAAAGCATGTTTTTATATTGTATAATTTGAAAAAATTATTCTGATCATGAATTTGGGTAGAGAAGACCTTGTGTCAAGTTATGTAAATATTGATAGAAAGGTATAAACTTTATGATGTGGAATTTTATAGAATGTCAAGAAGATTAGATATTGGGTCATAAGAAATGTATAGTAGTACTTACTTGAATTTTATCTTGGATTAGTTTTATTCTGACTTAAAACCATTTGGCCTTTACACCAAATGAAGAACTTAAAAGTATAAGACTAGTTTAAATGCTGCATCTGAAAATAAATAAATAAACAAACAAACAAACAAATAAATAAATGCTGCGTCTGTAGCTATCTGACTAAAAAGCAGTCTTTTTATATAGATGGTGTTGCTGATGCAAAAACTTCTCTAAAACTCAACCCCAGTAATACCACAGCTATGCTGAGAAAAGGGTATGTAATTAACTATTTTCATTGGACTTGAAAAAAAAAATCGATGTTTAAGTTTTTGGCAGAGTTATTATAAACTTGTGTATACTGAAATGCTGTACTTGTATGTACATTTTGTAATTGGTTCTGTTTTAAATATAACACATAGTTCTGTTAGTATGTTAACGGATGTGATGAGCTTATACTTGATATGCTTCAAAATGGTGATTGCGGTAATTGCAAGTTACAGATTCACAGTTACACATTCTTTGTGCTTAACGAACTATAGAACATCCTATTCTCCATAAGCTGGGTAGGTAACCCTTAATGCTATGAAAATGCTGTTTTATATAAATTTGTTAAACTCAGCTTGTTCATGTTATGTACGATTTTATTTAATAAATAAATTATTTTGCATGATTTACTTTGAAGTGAACAAGTTTGTATAATATGAGAATTACACCGTTACAGTATTTTGCAAAATCTGTCTCATTTACATATATGGAAAATAAACTCAGCAGTAGAGAATGATAAGCTCTTTTTGGTTTTGAAGGCTGTTTTTCATGATTTCATGTTTTTTAAATATGTTCATGTAGGATATGTGAATACCACGAAAAGAACTATGCTGCTGCTTTAGAAACTTTTACAGAAGGACAAAAATTAGATAGTAAGTATTAGAGTTTTGCTTCTTAAAAACTAGTATTATTCTGTATCTTAAATATAAAAGCCAACTGCTGGGCGTGGTGGCTCACGCCTGTAATCCCAGCACTCGGGAGGCTGAGGCAGGAGGATTGGTGCGAGTTCGAGACCAGCCTGGGCTACAAAAGTGAGCTCAAGGCCAGCCTGAACTGCATAGCGAGACCCTGTCTCAAAAAGACAAAAAAATATATATATATAAAAGCCAAATTTTGTTCATGTATCCTCAAGTTAATTGTGGAAACCTGCTGAGTGTGGTGATGCACAGCTGTGATTACTTGGGAGGTTAAAGCAGAAGGTTCACTGCAAATTTGAGGCCAGCTTGGGCTGCAGTGAGTTCAAGACCAACCTGAACTACATAGTAATAGCTTGTCTTAAAGAACAATTTGTGTAAACCCACCATCTTTTTCCTTCTCTTAATGACATTTTATATTGATTATTTAAAAATTGATGAATTTGGGGGCCAGGGAGATAGCTCAGGGTTACAAGTAACTGCCTGGCAAGTGCAAGGTCGTGAGTTCAGACCCCGGTTCCGCAAAAAAAATTTTTAAAAGTCGATGAGTTTGACATTTAAATAATAAACTTGGCTGCTAGAATCCAAAAAACTTAACATAAATATGTAAGAGTGTGGTCTTCCTATTGTGTCCAGCTTTATTTTTTTTTTAAGTTTAATTTCCTGTTTTATCTACAAGTCTGTATATTTTAAATTATTCAGATTGCTAAAATGGGAAATCTTGCTACAAAGCCCTTATGCAGAAATGAAGTGTAATGGTTCATGAATGCATGAACCATTCAAGGGTACAGAAGAAATACGGGCTGAGTATTGTCCTGTTTTGAAAGAAATACATAAACAATGCATGGGTGTTTAGATACATAAATAGAAATTGTGAGCACCAAGAATTTTTAAACCTTCAGACTACTAAAAGATCCAGGTTATGAATCATCTCCCAGAAAATTATAGATTACATAATCCTAATTGTACCATTGCTTTTATTTTATGTCCGTGTTATGACAAATCTCTCCCTGCTCCCTTCTGTACTGGGCTCAAACCCGAGGCCTTATACACTCTAGGAAATCACCTGCCATTAAGCCACATCCTCCTCATTTCCTTTAATTATTTTGAGACAAGGTTTTGCCAAGTTACCCAGGCTAGCCTCAAGTTTGAAATTCTTCTACTTAACTTCCCAGTGGCTGAGATTTTATTGTGTAAACCCACCATCTTTTTCATTCTCTTAGTGACATTTCATATTGATAATAGAATTTCAATTCATTTAAAATTGAGGAATTTGGCATTATGCAGTATGCCACAATGTCTAGTAAAAGCAGTGTTCATTAACTGGAAACAGTTTTGCTTCCAGGGAAACATTAATCACTACCTGAAAAGGTTTTTGATTGTCATGATTAGTGGTTGGGGATATGCTGCTGACATGTATTGAGCAGGGACTAGGTATGCTAATAATCATCCTGTAGTGCACAGGACTCTTCCCCACAACAACAGTAATACTAGCTGGATATGTTGGGTCAGGTCTGTAATTCAGGCAGTCTGAGAGCCTGAAGCAGGAGAATCCCAAATTCATTCCCAGACTGGGTAGTTGAGCAAGACCTGGTCTTCAAAGAACCCAAAAACTAGTCTACAAAATCAGTAGATCAGTGGTGCTGAACTTGAAAAACTCTACTCTAAAATGTACATTTTAAAAATTTAGTCTCTACTGCTTCAACAATTGCTTTTCTGCTGTATATATACTGAAACATTTTGGACCCAGCTATTCATATGGAAGCTGTAAATTAGGAAGAAGCAGGGACCTCAGCAATAGATGCTGTTAAGCTTCTTTATTTCAGTTTTGGTACATGAATTGTATAACTATTTAGCTAACAAAAACTAGGGCTACTCTTTAATGCTTTGATACATATTTGAAAACTATATAGAGACATGAGTTCCTTTGTTATTTCTATCCTTATGCTATTTCACTGAAATCTAGCATTTTGGATTTTTTTTCTGTTTTCTTTTTAGAAATAGTCTCACTATGTAGCTCATGCTGGCCTTGAGATAGCTGTGTGGTCTAGGCTAGCCCCAAGTTTATAGCGATCTTCCTACTTCCCCATCTGGTATTACAGATTTGTGCACACAAATCTAGTATATATATGCTTAGTATTTAGTACAGGGTCTACCAGGTCTCACTACACAGTTTGAACTTGTAGTGATCCTTTTTTTGTTTTTAGCCTCCCAAACACTAGTATTACAGGTGAGTGCCACCATGCCTAGTCTCAGCCCACTTTCAGTCACCATTTCAGCACGCCCCAGGGGAGGATATCCCCTGTCCCTATTAAAGCACCCTAAGCAGGTGCTTTAATCTGCTGAGCTATCTGGCCAGCCCTCAAATCTAGAATTTTGGCACAGTAGTATCCCAGTAGAATGTAGTGTCTGTATTTAAAATTTTTATTATGACACGTTATATAAGTTAATGTTATGACATGTTATGTAAGTTAATGGATTAAGAAATTTAAAGAACTACTGGTTTTCATTTTTCAGAATAATCTTGGCTGCAGTTAGGTTGTATTAGTAAGGTTTTACTTAGAATATTGTAATAATGGGGTTGGGCAGAGATAGCTCAGTAGAGTAATTGCTTGCCTGGCACACAAGGTCCTGACTTCAATCTCCAGTATCGCAAAAAAGAAAGGCTTAGAATATTGAAATATTTTCCTTGCCCTTTTGTTATGTACTATGACTCTATATGTTGTTTTAGGTCTTCAAAGGTAAGTAATTTGTTTACACATTTACACTGTTATCTGTAAATATATAGTTCATTATGTGTAGGCCTCTGGCTGCCATGTAACTTGAAAATGTGATCAAATTTTAACAGTACATATAAAAATGCTTCTTGATATTGGTAGGAAAGAGACGATAATAAAGCCTCTGAGAGAATAATGTACTGAATAGGTAACTGCATTGAAGAGCAATGGGCTGGCAGAGGTCTTTCAACCCAGCTACCACTTAACCCACCATAACTGGTGATATTTTGGAAGTCTGATTCAGGTCTGATTTTGTGTAAGAAGTTCTTTTAAGAGCAGGGCAGTGGGAAGAAATGTAAATTGTAAATATATGGGAAACTAATACTAAAATTGACTTCAGGTAAAACTAACTCAACAAATCTTCCAGATGAACAACTAAATATTACCTTTATTGGTAATGTTTATGGCTATATCATTAAGATTGCTGGGCTAGGGAGATAGCTCAGGGGCACAAGTGCCTGCCTGACAAGTGCAAGATCCTAAATTGATCCCCAGTTCCGCAAAACAGAAAAGATTCCTATAAGGCAGTTGTGGCCCATGTATGGCACATGTGCTGCAGTGGTGGGCCGGACTCTTTGTTGGCTTCTGAGCCAGCTATGTAAGTTGTGTTTCCTAAACTAAAACCTTAGTATTTAGTTTTAATTGTAGCATTGGCACTTTGTGATAATCGGTGAGTTTTGGGTTGCAGTTTAGAAACTCTGTCTCTAAATAGTTCACCGTCACTGACTCCTGTGGGTGTTATGAGGACAAGTGCTTTTATCTGTTTTATTCACTGCCGAATCTGCAGTACCTAGAATAGTGCTTAGGATGCAGTAGGTGTTTAGCAGCATTTGTTGAGTGAAGGTTACATTCAGATAAGTGATGTTACAGTTTTTCCTTTCCAGGTACAGATGCTAATTTTATTGTCTGGATTAAAAGATGTCAAGAGGCACAGAATGGTGAGTATGGTATGTAGATTTCAAATGGTCTTTTAATTTTAAAAGAAACATCTGAAAGTTTTTTAATTGAAATTTTAATATTTATAATTCAGATAGTATATATCTTTTCATATAGATTTCCAAGAATGCTGATTTTTGTCTCATTTCTTAAAGAGAGTTGGATGGATTGCTTTAATGTAATATGGTATTCTGATAAATGTCTAAGGAGTCTAAAATACTGAAAGATGCAAAATTTATTTGGAAAATACAGGGAATTGGCTTTATATATATATCTTCCCTAGAAAATACATCTGTGACTTTACTTGTCAGTGTACTATTATCTAAAACTACCTTTTTTCATGTTTTATAGGATCAGAGTCTGAGATGGTAAGTTTAAAGTTTTTATTTTTCACATTTTTGCCTAATATTAAATTTTACATGTCAAATATATTGGGATGACCTCTATTAAATAGTGCTTAATTTTTGATGAAAAAATTGTAGAAGTGCATAGTCATGAAAATGAATGAGGCCAGCCGGGAGTGGTGGCGCACACCTGTAGTCCCAGCACTTGGGAGGCTGAGGCAGGAGGATCAGTGTGAGTTCGAGACCAGCCTGGGCTACAAAAGTGAGCACAAGGCCAGCCTGCTGAACTGCATAGTGAGACCCTGTCTCAAAAAGACAGACAGACAGACAGACAGACAGACAGACAGACAGACAGGAAAACAAAGAAAGAAAAGGAAAGAAAGAAAGAAAGACAGAGAGAGAGAGAGACAAAAGAAAAGAAAGAAAAAGAAAACTAGTGGGCTGTTGCAATAAATTGAAATTTGTTTTTGTGTGATCAGGATTATTTCCTATCACTTACTAAGTTAAATGGTTGGAATTAATTGTACAGCTTTTTGTGGTAGGTTGAAGACTGTTAACGTAAGATGTGTAGGCTTACGTTTAGTGTATGTTTCACCCCCCACCCCTCAGGATTGGGGCTATTTAGTGTATATTATTACTGCTGCGATTCATTCTAGTTTTATTGTGGTACCATATTGATATAATATGGTCTGCATTCAGCTACTTCTGAATCTTTAACACTGGGGAGTTAATTCTGAATTAGACTTCTAAGTAGTTTTACTTACATACTTGTGCTGTATACCCTCTTTTCTCTTCTCATTTAGGGACAATTTAAATTTAAGAGGGCACCTGTGACCCAGGATAAGTTCTTTAAATTTATGTAGTCTAACCAGAGCATGTTTAGGAAACTATGGATTGACCACTTTATTTACTGATGAACAGTGTCTGTGACAGAGGCCCTAAGTGGAATAAGATGTTAATAGGAAGTCAATAATGGAAATGTTCCTTTATGGATTTCCACAGCAGTATTCTATATCAGTGTTAAGCCAAAAAGTTACACTTTTTAATAAAAATAGTTTTAAAAATGATATTGTTGGCAAGTGCAAGGTTGTAAGTTCAAACCCTGGCCCCACCAAAAAAAAAAAAAAAAAAAAAGATACTGTCAAATTCAGGGAGTTAATATATTTTAGGGCTGATTTTACATAACTAACTTTTTCAAGTCAAATGGCAGATCACTACCAGTGAGTCTAATCTAGTAGTGAGACTCCAAACACCCCCATACACCCTTCTCTAAAATACAAAAAAACAAAAAACAAAAAACAAAACTTTTCTAAAAGGTTCAAATAAAGTTTTTTTTTTTTTTTTTTTTTTTTTTTTTGGTACTTTAGGGATGGGTCCACAGAATGTTCAGGGTGTCACTACTAAATTGGACTCACAGTGATTCACCTGTTTACATCCTCCCAAGACCTGGGATTACAGGCTCATGCTACCACATCCAGTCTTGATTGCCAGCTCAGTGCACCCCCGAGGCAAGGCCAGCACCTGATGCCTGCTTGCAGGCACTTTAATTCCCTGAGCTATTTG
>PVJA010022810.1:0-33751 GCA_004027025.1 Myocastor coypus | reverse complement strand
CATTCTCAACCCTCCAGCAGAAAAGCTTTGTGATACTATTATTCTATAACATAGGTACTGGGCTTATCATCACTGGCTTTCTGAGTATCAAATGTCTTTGACTTAGCTTGTAAATGATATTTTCTGACCATCATTGATATTCTAATAACTTTCCATACAATGTGATATAAGCAGTTACACAGTTTTGACACAGATATTTGGAAATTCAAGGAAATACAAAATTGTAGCCTGTCAAGAATATATTTATGAAAAGTGTTTTTTTATTGTGATAAAGGCAATTTGTTCTGAAATTTAATTTTAAGCAATACTATAATGTAATGTTTTTTATGAGAAAATTGAAGACTGTGTTTCTATATTTGGCTTAAAATAAATGTGAAACCATTTTCTGAGTAAGATTCAATTTTCATATTTATAACTTACTAATATCTTGTATCCCACGAGTTATTTTCAATTTTGGGGGGGATGGTCTATAGTGTGTTCAGGGTGTCACTACTAGATCAGACTCATAGTGATTCACCTGTTTATAGCCTTCCAAGTGCTGGGATTACAGGTGCATGTTACCATGCACAGTCTTAATTGCCATCTTAACATGCCCAGGGGCAGGGCCAGCATGGCAGGTCCAGGGAGCAAACCATTGGCTCCTGTGCCTGCTCAGCTATTGGCTGTTTTTCCAACCCATGAGAAGAACATTATAGTAGAGAGTTGTGCTTTATAATTCAGTATCACTATGATACTATGTAATGGATCTGAGAGCTAGAGTCCAGGTTTTTATACATAGCAAGCAAAGAATTGTAAGTGTACATCCAATGATTAAAAAAAAAAATAAAGCAGCTACAGTTGTGGAAGAAGAAAGGTTTGATTAGGGCAGGTATATGCCCACAGAAACAAAAAAAAAGGGCACAAAGTAATGTTAGGTCAATAGGGAAACAAATGTGCACTGATTAATCAGACTGTCAGATTTTAAAAAATGTGCACCCAAACTTGGTTGCCTCTCATTGGATCTTTTGATGAGATTGGCAGAAATGATTGGCAAGGTGGTGAATCATCTCAGGAGCACTATAATATGCATGTGTGTCCAAGAATTTATTCTGATTAAGTCACATATGTGACATGAAGCCTATATGTACGAAACTTTAATGAGGGGAAAAAAGGAATGGGAAAAATGTTATTGTCTTAGTTACTTTTTTTTTTTTTTTTTTTTTTGCAGGACTGGGGTTCAAACTCACAACCTTGCACTTGCCTAGCAGGCACTTGTGCCTTGGAGCTATCTCCCCAGCCCCTGTCTTAGTTACTTTTTACTCGTTGCGGGGACAAATACCCAACACTCAAAATGAAGGAAGGAAGGGTTTATTTAGCTCACAGTTCCTGGAGGTCTTAGTCCGTATTTGGCCAGCTCCAAGGCTGAGTGGCACATGGCAGAGAACAGCAGTTCATGGGGTCAGAACAGCAACAATCGTGACAGAAGCAACTGACCAACCAGGGTAGCAGAGCAGCAGAGTCAGTCTATCTCTCTCTCTTTCCTTAAATTACATCAAGCTCTCTGCCTTAGCCTATCCACCTCAGGCCATACCAATAATTCCCAGCAGTACTCAGACTGATAATCTCATCAGTACTAAAACACATAATCCCAGTGACTCATGAGTCAAGTCTCAATCTATAGACATCCCTACCCCATGATTGCATGAGGCTTTGAGGGGACAACTAGACATAAACCATAGCAGTTACTGAAGGACAGGCCATGAATTCTAACATGCATGTACTCTAGCCTAGAGCTTTAGAGATTTTCTAAGTCTGTTATTTTCACATTCTGCTTCTTGCAAACAATAGAAAATGGATTGAGTTGTTGTGCAAATATAGGTGGGTGAAGAGGGAGTGATCTCTCACTCCAGTTGTGCAACCTGTACCATTCCTCTGGAAACATCTGGACCCCAAAAATATTTAAGAGGTGCTGAATAAGGAGGACCATAGGCACTCTTGTCCTGTCTGATCTACGCCCTCAAGGGAGCCATATTTCTCCTTCAAGTATTTTGTTATGAGCTTTAGACATGGAGGTGGGCCACCTTGATAGCCATTAGCAGCTATCAAAGAAGGAGAGAAAAAAAATTTATGAAGAGAGTCAATACGCAATATTTAAATACTAAATTTATGAGAAGGACTAATAAAGGTCATGTTGAGAACAGTAACCAAGAACCCCAATTCCTGATATTTGACCAGTACATCCATGACTCAAACCATTTCTATTAGATCTTTGGGGTTCAGTCAGCCATGCTCTGTGCTGTCTCTCCCACTGTGTAAGATGGACATAGGAATTACATTCTTCTTTTAGAGATAAACATATTCCCTCTATTTTAGTAGCTAGGAGATTCTAGTTCTTTATTATGTTACATATTGTATGGCCAGTCCTGCAAATGAATCTCTTTGATCTTGAAGTGTGGCAGTACACTGGATAAGTTCATCTGGAGCTCTCTGTCAAGCTTTTAGGTATATATTGATGATTAAAGAAAGCTGTTATTAGATTTAATGATTTATATAAGTAATCACTGTTTAATATCTCTTTCAGAGGAATGCTTTAAATCATCCAGGATTCCATGAGAAACAGGAAAAGACAAAAGAGGTCATGTTGTATCTTGGGGCCAAAACTTCAAGTGTAATAAACAAAAATAGCAACAGTAACTATATGATTTTTCTTAGAACAAAATGGTTTATTTATCTAACTCATAGGCCCCCCCCCCGGAAAGAAGTTGGAGATTGCCACTAGTTCACCCATACAAAAGGTACATGGTATTTCTATGTTATGTGGTATCTCCCACAGGTTGAGACTAACTGTCTACTCCCTGTGCCTTAATGGCTGGAGGAGTGCTTATAAGGGTTATATGAGAACTTTTCCACTTGGGGGCTCATTGGTCTTGGGGCCTGCCCAGCCTCTTTCTGGGTCTTCAGTAGGACATGATCAGCAGGGTAGACTTTCAGCTGGAAATTGCTGTTAGTCCCACTGGGCAGAAGATTTCTTTTTCTTTTCTTTTTTTTCTACTGGGAATCAAACTGTACCTTGCACTTGATAGGCAAGTGCTTGTGTCAATGAACTATATCCCTGGCCCAAATCATTCTTATATTCCTTAAGGATCTGGAATATTTCCCAGGTTGAAGATAGAGTTTTTGCGTCAAAAAGTAGATTAGATGTCAAAAAAGGCCTCCCATAAAGCATCTTGAAAGGAGTGGTATTAAGTTTGAATTCTGGTCCCACCCAAGCCACATTAAGGCAAACTGAAAGAGATCTGGCAGTGTGGAAATGGTATTTAGCACCCAGTGTTTTGGAGATTTTCTGGTGATTTAGAATGTGAAGGAAGCACCACTATTTTCTAGACAAATCTAGACAGTTCAAACCTAGGGATATCTTCTTAGAAGTACTTTCACCACCTTTAAGGTCTGTTTATTCTGGGATAGAAGGCCTTTATCCACCCAGTAAATGTGTCAGTATATAACAAACGATGTGTGTGTTCCTCACACATAAGTGTGAGGATAAAATACGTTTGCCAACTTTGTCAATCCGGTGAAGGAGGACCCTCACCATTGCATTAGTTCAGGCAATGAATGAGGATGAGTCTGTGGATTATTGAGGACATAGACAGAATACAACTTGCAGACCTGGATGACAAAGTTACAGCTTCCAGACCCTACAAAGAGCCTACAGGGGCTAGGGAGATAGCTCAGTGGAATAAGTGCCTGCCTGGCAAGTGCAAGATCCTGAGTTCAATCCGTGGTGCCCACCAAAAAGAGAAGAGAGAGAGAGAGAGAGAGGAAGAGAGAGAGAGAGAGAGGAAGAGAGAGAGAGAGAGAGAGAGAGAGAGAGAGCCTACATTTCACAGTAGTGCCATGGTACGGTGTTAGGGTTTGTGTACAGGTGTCCCCCCAAAGCCTCATGAAATCATGGGGTTGCTTCCAGAATTTGTAATTGATTACTATGGGTATGGGTGCTGCACCTCCCTTGGGGCAGGTGATTTGCATTTCAATGTAAGGAAAGAAGAGAAGTTAGCTGTTTGAGCTGCTGCTAGCTCACTCCCTGCTCTAGCTCTTGCCTGCCACCATGAAAGGTTGTTTTCTGTTTCTCTGCCTTGGAGCCAGATGAGTATGGACTAAAACCTCCAGTAACTGTGAGCTAAATAAATCTTTCCTTCCTTCATTTTGGGTGTTGGGTATTTATCCCAGCCATGAGAGAAGAGTAACTAAGACATTCAGTGTCCATCCTAGGTGGAAGGCATCATGTGAGCTTAATGACTTCCCGTTCAACTCACTGTAGCAATAACAGCTGAGGTTTCACTGATGAATACTCTAGATCTAACTCAGGATCCTAGAATGTGACCATGGAGGAGCTATTGATGAACTTGTATTATTCCATAACTGGCTACTGAATCTCCCTTAGATTTACACTATGATATGAGTCCAAAGAGCCCTGATGTCATCCATCCGCAATATAGCCAATTGTTACCTCACTTTGGGCATTCATTACTTTCAAGAGGTCAAGAATTTCCTGTCCTTTTATTGACAACTGGTGGCCAGGTATAAGTTCTTTTTCTTTCCTAATGGCTGCATATAATATAAAACTAAAAAGGCATATTTTGAATCAGTATACAGTGGACCTTTGACTTATAGACTCAACTTGTTCATGAAAGCTGACAACAGCTCAATTTGATTATAAGGCAAGACTATTTTTCCCATAAGAATTAACTTAAATATCTATGATGCATTCTGAAAATCTCAAAGCACTGTTTTACACAATATAAAAAATGTGTAATATATATAATTTATCCTAAATACCAACAATTGTCCTAACAAATTCACCAAAAAGTTATAAAATATACCTAGTTTACCAGAAACAGCGCATTTGTAATGACCTTCAAGTTGACATCTTTTGCCTATAGGAAGTGAAGATGAAAAGATAGGTGGTTATTGTCTGGAAGGAGAGTCCCACTCCATAAGAGCATCAGCGATCTGGCTCTCCGGTGTCCTTTCTCTCCCGGCAAGTTTCTATATTCTGCTAGGATCCACTTCTGGCTCACAAGGTCTCAACCTTTTCAGAACTGAAAACTGGTTTAAAGTTGTCTGTTTCCATCTTTTTCTTAATACTGCTCTTTTCTATTATGAGTGATTTCTTTACCTTTCCTTTCTTCCTTATCTTCTTTTCTCGCAGTAATTGTAATTCTGTAAGGCACTGACTGAAATAACATCCACAAATTCACACATCTGTGCTCAGGGTGATGTGAACATGCACTTTTCTTGCATCACGAGTCTTTTTTTAAAAGCTCAAAAGAAGCTGGTGTCTGGGTCATATTCAAGACTTTGGTCATAGTTAAAACCTAAAATTACAGTCAGAATCCAAGGTTTTCATATGTCAGTGTGATCATAACTCAAAAGCATACTGTATATGTTGACCCTCTTCCCCTGGGAAAGTTGGAAAACATGAGTAAGTGAAATAGGTTCTGCCTTTGGGAAGAAATCCCAAGACATAGTCAGATTGCTTTAATGACCTAGATAGAGCAGATTATTTTATAATGTGACTTCCTATCCTGCTAATACCATCCTTCATAAAATTGCTACCATTCATAAAAATGTGCTAGCTATCCCTGTCAATGGGATAATACTGCAGGGTAGAGTGTCTAGCATAAGTCTTGATCATGGTTTGCTCATAATCACATTTTTCCTGTTAGTTGGGAGAGGGGTGAAGGAGCTTAGAACAGTGAAAGACAGAAGAGAGATCTGAGTTTTTAATAAAGATTCCAAGCCTTTCTTTAGTCACCCAAAAGTGTGCCTTGAGTTCCAGCATGGGTCTCACCTGGACTGGGGTTAAAACTGGCAACTTTTGTCCCAAGCTTATCTTTGGAGCACCCCAAATTAAAAGTGCTGTAGCAGCTATAGCTCACAAGCAGTTAGGCCAGTGTGTGTTACTCCGTGTAGTCATTTGAAAAGGTAAGCAACTGGCCAGTTTCCTGACTACTGGCTTTTCAACCATGAAGAGAGCAAAGGCTCAGTTATGCCTGGGATTCCTAATGAGGCCTACATCAGGACCTATTTTAAACTATGGAAACCCTCTTGATTACCTGCTACCTGTTTCAAGGATTTGGTTTCTGGTCCTTGACTTTGATGTAAGAGGTTGGCTCTTATCTCACATGACGTATTCAGATGTGGCATTCGCAAGTAAGCACTCACCTGATATTTAGACCATAGAGGATCTAGACTGCAAATAGCTTTGTTTTTCATGACAAGAAAAGGACAGTAGTCTTTGCCCTGTTCTTTTTTTTTTTTTTTTTTTGGTGGGACCAGGGTTCAAACTCACGACCTTGCACTTGCCCAGCAGGCACTTGTGCCTCGGAGCTATCTCCCCAGCCCCTGCCCTGTTCTTAATATCCCCGATATGTTATTTTTTATTAAGAAATCTGGACATTATGTTAGGATACCTTGTCACCTGTATTTGTTAAAAGGATGATATTTTAGAGAAAATCATACATCACAGTCAAATGGATGGATCTAATCCAAAAATTTAGTTATGTATTTTGATTACTTCCAAGATACCAAAAGTATAATTTGAAATAAATAAATAGATAAATAATCATTGTTAACACTTTCATTTCTGAATAACTTCTTTGATAAAAAAATAAATAAACTTTTCCCCTCACCTCATCTTTCCCATTTTGTTCCTGGAAAGATAGAATTTATATGACATCTTATTCATTCTTTTTTTTTTTTTTTTTTTGTCTTTTTGAGACAGGGTCTCACTATGCAGTTGAGGCTGGCCTTGAGCTCACTTTTGTAGCCCAGGCTGGTCTCGAACTTGCACCGATCCTCCTGCCTCAGCCTCCCGAGTGCTGGGATTACAGGCGTGCACCACCACGCCTGGCTATCTTATTCATTCTTTTTTTTTTTTTTTTTTTGTCTTTTTGAGACAGGGTCTCGCTATGCAGTTGAGGCTGGCCTTGAGCTCACTTTTGTAGCCCAGGCTGGTCTCGAACTTGCACCAATCCTCCTGCCTCAGCCTCCCGAGTGCTGGGATTACAGGCTTGAGCCACCACGCCCGGCTATCTTATTCATTCTTAACTTCTAGCTCCTGATAGTCAGTCTCATACCCCTCATACTTGTGCCATCACACATCTATTTCCATGGAGAGGGAGGTTTGTGATGTCTTAATTAAATGCACTGTGAACTTTGAACATTTCAAGAATAAATAATCACTCTAGAAGCCCAAGTATAAATGAAAATAAAATATATTATGCATAAAGAAATAAATCAGAAGCAAAATAAGGTAAAATATGTACAAACCAAACAATAGCACTATTCTGATGGTTAATTTTATTGCACATTTATACATTTCATACAAATAAAAATAAATTCATGAAGTATTCATACTGGTAAGCATGTATTCTATTGGTAAATTTCTAATTCACTAATGCTCCCAGGACTTGGTTTTGAAATTATTAATTATGTAGAATCTCTTTGAAAACAATATACAGAAGTGCATTTCTTGAGCTACAGAAGATACAGTAAGTGTAATATGAAGTAGTTTTCAAATAATTTGAAGAAATTCATCTCTTTTTGTTTTTAAGCTGTGTGCCTTTAAGGGAAATAGTTATAAGCAAAAGGAGATAGTAGTTTCATTGCTAAATCAACATTAAAAATCACTGTATAATCCAAACCGATAAAAAGACTGTTAACTAAAACATTGGAAGTTTGGAAATATTTATTTTTATTTATGTTCACAATATTCCTTTGGGCAATTATAAATAAAATGAGCATCCATTAAGTAACTTTTTGGAGAAAGTCCCTTCTTTTCAAACTTGAATTTTGGAACTACTGAGGATCGGAATATAGTCATAGATTTCGCTGCTCTATTCTCAAGCTTCAGCTCTGCATATTTGTGTACAACCTGAAAAACTCCAGATGTAAAGACAATCAAGATCACATGACTGAGGAATGAGCCAATTGTATGCAGATCTAGGATCCCTCAGTGAAAAGCTAATACCCTCCTTGTTGAAAGCATATAATCATTCTGAAGTACCTTCTTTGTTTTTTTTCTTTTTTTAAAGAATGTCAAAAAAGCAGTCTAATTTTATGTGCCTGGGAGTAGCTATCTAAGCTTCAGGCAATACAAACGCTGCTATTACTGGGAGTAAAAGCTCTGCATAATTAACAAACATCATCAGCCTTACAGTTCCTGTAGAATGCGGTAAGTTCCTTGCCTGAAGGCTGCTCTCATCCTAGTAAGTCTGTTTACCCTGTCCAAGATTAGATTAGTTTAATTATTATGAAAAAGACTGCTAAGATCTTACAGCCTAATTATGCAAATGTTTCTAAATGTTCACAAAAGTAATTTATTTATTTGGAGATAAATGAATCTGTTTTGTCATAAAACAGATTGCAGTCCTGGCAGTGTACAAGCAGGGTTATAGAGCCCTGGGCAAACCCTCCACTGCAAATGCCAGTGGGATCCCTAGATTAAAACATTTAAAAATACATAAATGTTTTTAGCTGGGTTTTACTGTTTTTATAAATTATAGCAATCACAGAAAGAACTATCACAGGTTTAATACTCACCAACCTTGTTATGAAAACATGGTTTCTCAGCAGAAGCATTTAAAAGATGCTAACAGCAAAAGATTCCTAGTAGACCTATTAAGGTACACCTGTTTTATTATGCCTCAGAGCAGATATCTTCGCTGTTTTTTGTTTCCTTCCTTGTAATATATTTTAAATAACTCATAAAAGAAAATGCTACAAATTAATAATGGAATATATGCAAAAATCATAAGATTCATATTCATTTTATTTTTACCTATAAAATCAGCATTACTTTTAAATAAGTTCTTTTGAAAATGACTTCCAAATAATAACAGATTGATGTATAATTTAGCTAAGGACTATATACTAGGAAGCACAAACTTTAACACCAATTCTTTATCAACATTATGAAAAATATCTTTGCTATGTCAAATATATTACCAGTATAAATCATATTCTTAAATAGTCAAATTAATCCAACTGAGATCACTAATCCAGAGCTTCCAACTTTGTTCTCAGAATACTTTTGTGTGTTTACAAAGTCTAAAAACTTTTAACAAAAATATTCAAAAAGTGTACCAGCTTTTTGGTAAGAAAAGTATAGAGAATATATGCTGTTGTTGACTTCTTGACATTTGTCATTCCTTCGAGAAGAGGCCATTCTGCCTGAGAATAATCTATTCTCTAGGTTTAACTGATCTGTGATTCTATTTCTATTCCCTCTTACAAGGGGATCACATGTCCTAAGGCAAGCCAATCAACATTTGCCTCTCAGAGGCCCTTGGGAAGGATAATGGTGATGGGGATGATACAGTAACAATAATGAACTGCAATATAAGAAATTATTGCTTATTGAAAACTTCCAATGTTCTCTGATTAGGACCCTTTAGGTATAAACTCATTTCTTCCTCCATTCTTATCCAATGAGAGTGTAAATCTACTGAGCTGTTAGGTCTTGGGGTATCAACAGTGTGATACTCATTGAACGAGAGGAAAATGTCAAAGTAATGAAGTTCTGAAGACATGTTCGATGGGGGCTAGTATTGTCCTAGAATTAAGTTTCCACATTCAATCAGAATTTTTTTGTGTGATCGATATGTTGCAAGCAACAAGTCCTAAAACAAAAGGTCAGGCACAGGTGATCATACCACTAGGAACCACGTTCTATCCAGAGAATAGAATATATGTGAAGTAGGAAAATTCTGAACTTGAAAACCGATGGAGAACTTGAGTAATACACAGAGAAGGGAAAGGGGTGTGAATATTTCAAAGTTTATATGATAGTTGTTATTATATTCTTTGAGTTTTTTTCTTTTTTGAGACAAGATCTCGCAGTCATCATGCATTACATTATACAGTATCTATGTGCGCAAAACAAAAAGGGATGCATATATGCTAGACAATCCACCACGATAAGATGCAGAAGACTCGTTCTGAGTACTCAGGATCTTTTTCCAATTATTTTTATAAACAAAATCTTGTTTTGTTGTGGTGTAGTGACTCCATTCCTCCATTCAAAGAGATCAGGCTACTTCCCTACAGTCCTACCTAGAGGAAGATTTATAATCCGACTGAACTCCATGAAATTCTTCACCAGAGATTCTGATAGATCACACAGGAAAGGAACCATTTTTTTCAGTTGAGGTCAAACTGGCTTGGCATGGGTCTTTGGCACCTTGGGCATTGTGCATGATGGCTATCTTAATACAAAGCATGTCTGGGGAAGAAGTCAGTGGCAGAAAACCTCTGGGTCTAGCCATGGCTCAAAATGAGATCTCATCCTAGACTTTTCAGTTATTTCAGTCAATAAATTCATGTTTTCACTTATGCTATTCAGAATTTGATTCCTCCCATTTATAATCAGAATCTAAGATAAGATTTGAAATATTAGTAAAATACACGAAAATCCAACATCCATTTTCTGACTATATTTATGTTTACAACCATTAGTGCTAAATTTAGCTTGTTTATAAAAATATAATTCATGTTCATCTCATGTAAGATTTCTTTTTTTTTAATATTTTTAATTTTTATTTATTTATTTTTTTCTTGTTTCAGAACTTTCGTTTGTTTATTCACTCATTTTTTATGGCCGGCTCAGCCCTCCCCCAAGACAGGGCTGGAGCAGCATGTGGTGCCGGGGATCAAACCGCAGTCCCTGAAGCCGCCCAAGCTTCCAAGCAGGTGCTTTAGACCATTGAGCCATCCCGCCGGGGCCCCTCATGTGAGATTTCTAAGCATGGCAAATCAACTTTGCCTATGTCTACAAGCTTCTTTCACTTTTGAAATCTGGAGAACATGGCACATTCACCTTAAGGACCTTGGTTAAAGATACAATGCTCTTCATTTCTTGTACCTTTAACATTTATTGGGGGATAAATGTCAACACCAATATGATAATGCCAGTATACATTTATTTCTTTCAGCCAGAGTTTCAATCATTGGGGAATATAATTTATCACAAAGAAGCATATTAGAAAATAATGAAACTTAATGTGTGAGTGAGTGTGTGTGTGTGAGTGAGTGAGTGAGTGTAAATAAACCAAACCACTATTTAAACAAATATGACAATGTATCTATAGGCAGATTCTTGCTAAAGTTCTCTGGTGTATTGAATGGTTGGCATGAACAGTAAGTTTAACAAGCTTCTCTGATATCACCATTATCTTGGTTATTGAAACCATTAGAAGCTGTTTGCTGTCATTTGAATGATCATATCACAACTGCACCTGCTTTATAATCATTCACTTGGAGCAAGCTCATTAACATATTCCGTAAGTGATTTATGGGCAATTTCACCTAACATTAACCATTTTTCCTCTTTATAACAAATCAATGAGTTATATAAATGTACGGATGCACTGAAATTCTATACAACTCAAATAATGAAGACACAAAAATTCTACAGTTTGTATGGCTTATCTTTATATAAGTAATGTTTGAGATTTATAAGCAGTTATGAAGTTTACAAAGTTTCTAATATAATGCAAAAATAGTTGCAGTGAAAAGATTAATACACACTTCTCTTTCAGTTTAAGTAATTAGCAGAATACTTCCAAACAATCACTTATAAGATATTTATGATAAATAAGAGTGACATCTAATAGTCACAAGAATGAAATAACATTTTAGCTCCTTGTATATTCCCTGTTACATTGTATGTACACAGTTAATAATTGTGATATTAATGCTGATGTTATATGCAATATAAATATCATGTGTCTTTTAATATAGAAAGAATTACTGTGGTAAAAGACACATTGTCATTAACCTTGCTCAAACTATTCTTTCTCACTTGAGAGTACTTAGCCCACCATTCTTGTCACTTTCAGAAGCAGTTCCGAATTTTTTTTTTTTTTTTTTTTTTTTTTTTTTTTTTTTTTTTTTTTTTTTTTTTTTTTGAGTGTGTTTTGTTGAAGTCTTGGCTGGCTCAGTGTCCTGAAGGAGTCAAAACATTTAAAATTTTTTTTTCAAGCACTGGGGATTGAATTCAGGACTCTGTACTTTCAGGCAATCACTTACTCTACTGAGCTATTTTTCAACCTTGTCTCTTTATAAAGGAAAGAAAAAGAATAAAAACAACAGTATAAAATTTCAAAATACAATTGGGGGAGAGTAACAATGGTTAGTGTATTGTGCATTGTTATCTTCGAAGTAGTTGCTCATGTTGCAAGATATAGCCATAAACATTGATCAAATAATATGCCATACGAACTAATAGCAATCAGTAGTGTGGGTTATTGGTAGAACTGGTAATGTAGTGGTAATGTCAGAAGCTGTTGGTTAAAGCCTTTTACAGCTCAGTGTACTCATTTAGCTTTACGTTTTATGCCTCATGGTTAAACTTTTCTGCTGGGTGGTTAAGGGCAAATTAAAGCAGGACCTGTATAACAAAACGTGTAATAAAAGTCAATCAAATCCCCTCAGGGTTTACTTTGACACCATGTATAGTGCTTTGTAGAACTGTTGTCAGAGTGAGCCATCTAGATGAGTCACGGCCATTGCTTGACCAATTTGCTCTCTAGGTGACTCTCCTTAGGTACACTATACATCTTCAATCCCTTTCTTCTGTGACCTCGTAATCTTGAATAGAAAATTTGGAATATGTATACTTCTTTCTCTAAGTTCAGTGAGAGGAAATTCTTGTAACAATAACGATTAGAAAAATTACCATGTCTACATCCCGTGCTCTGTATAGCTATTACAAAGACAACAATATGCATTTTATCAATTATTGGGAATATACTACTAACGTGTTTTGAAATTTTCACATTGTTATTTCTTATTAAAAGTAATAAAAAATTAAAGGAAAGATATTTTTTAAAAAGGAAGTGGTTCATCTTAGAATTATTCAAATATATATTGTTGATGTATATTGAATATTCTGTAGTGTTTCATATGTGTACTGTACATCACAATAAACTAATTTTAAGAATGAATTGAAGGTATATCTTATATGATTTGGGTAACATATTAAACAGTATCCAGAAAAGAGGGAGAGATAAAGAGATAAAGCAATGACTGAAAAGATGTGTGTTCAATGGAACATGGTACCACAGGTTTGCAAACTGACAAAAAGTATAATGTAATGAGGGAAAACTAATAACCTAGCAATAATTCAGGAATAGAGTCTAAGAATATATGAGAGGAACAGAATTATTCTTATTTTATTTTATTTTGAAAATTAAAAACAAAAGTAAAAACAAATAGCAGAAACAAAGACACAAACAGGATGATATACAGTATATACAATAGATCTTTAAAGAACAGCAAATTAACAATGGTTGTTACATTTCTTTTTTTAAAATTAATTATTTAGTTTTATTTATTTATTTATTTATTTATTTATTTTCTTGTTTTAGAACCTTTGTTTGTTCATTTATTTATTTGCATGGCCAGCTCAGCCTGCCCTCAGGGCAGGGCTGGCACAGCATGTGGTGCCGGGGATCGAACCACGGTCCCTGAAGCCACGTAAGCTTTCCCAAGCAGGTGCTTTAGACCACTGAGCCATCCCGCCAGGCCCCTATTTTTTTTATTTATCACCAAATTTGTTGCTCAAATTAACAAATACAGTCATGTGAAGTTGGACAAATGATTGAATATTAACACGTGCTTTTAATAAGACTTGTTGTTTTTTTTTTTTTTTTCCTTGTATTTAGGACAGAGTTTATAGGATCAACAGACTCTCAGGATTCTCTCTGAAAACAGTGATTCTCCTGTTTTCAGCCCCCCAAATGCTGGGATTACAGGCATGCACCCCGACGCGTGGTCTCAATTGCTGTCTCAGTGTGCCCCAGGGGCGGAGCTGGCATGGCATGCTGGGATCAAACCCCAGCTGCTACACTCTACCTAAGCAGGTTCTTTAGTCCACTGAGCCTTCACTTTTTTTTCTTGTCATTTTTACTTTTTCAAAAATTTATTTTAAAGATAGCATAATAATAATTGATAAGACATTAGAAATGGTATACATTTAGAAAACCAAGATGAGGGGTATTCAACCATAATTTTTGCATTACACATTGCTGTCCTCGATGTAGTTGCTTAGAATAAAGATACTAGTGTACAGAGTTAATCAAAGAGAAAATTCTAAGCATCAACTGCTTTTCAAAAAAACTTATTTAAATTATTAGTACAATTATCTCAGCCTTGCTGTATATATACTTCAATAATTTTTACCCGTTTTTTCCTATCTTTTCTCCCTTCTCTCATCTTCATTGTTTAACCCTGATGTTCAGGTTCTTTCTGTTCTACTATATCTATTATACCTTTCAGGTTTTATTTATTCTTTCAGGTTCTTACACTAGGGATACAATGCGATATTTATACATGTGGGTCCGATCCATTTTGCTTATGACTATAGCCTTTAGTTGCACCCACTTACCTATAAAGGCCCCGAGTTTGTCTTTTTTATAGCTGAATAATACTCCACCGTATAAAAATATCACATCTTTTTCATCCACTCCTCAGGTGATAGACATTTTGGTTGTTTCTAAGATTTGGCTATGACAAATTACACTGCCATAAACATGAGTGCACGTATATCACTAATTTTGGTATCAGTATAATACTTGTCTCAGTTTGGGGAGTAATTCTTCCTTTTCAAATGCCTTGAAAAGTTTGAGAAGTAATGGAATTAAATCCACTAAATTTCTTGTAGAATTCAACTGTGAATTCAACAGAACATGGGCTTTTCTTTGTCTATAAGGTTTTCTTAAATTATATTTTCACTTTTGAAATTAGGTTTTTCAGAGTTTTTACATCTTCTTGATTCTTACCTCAATTTGTGGCATGCAATGTATTCAGATGTTGTTGGGTGGAACACTCTATATGTGTCTACTAAGTGCATTTGTTCAAAGGTTTGATTCAGTTCTGTTAAGCCTTTGCTTTTTTTTTTTTTTGGTCTACTTGACCCACCTTTTGAATCTCAGGAAGTGTGTTCCCTGTTAAGACTGTGGTATTGGTTATTAGATTTTTCATGTCCATTAAAGTTTGTTTTATATAGTTGGGTGCTCCTGTAATTGGTTCTTACATATTTATGACTGTTTCAACTTTCTCTTGAATTTTTCCTCCAACTAGTATGTAGTGATTTTGCTTATCTCATTGCACTATACTCTTGATTTGAAGTTCAGATTATCTGCCAGCAGAACAGCTACCACTGCTTTGTTTTTTTCTGAGATCCTTGAAGATGTTAGTTTTCCATCTTTGACTTTCAGCCTATGAATGTATTTATGTATTAAATGTGTTTCTTGTTTACAGCATATGGATTTAGTTTCCTAATCCACTCTGCCAATATATTTCTTTTAATGAGTGATTTAATTGAATTGAGTCCTTTTACATTGATGGTTACAAGTGATAGGTACTGACTTATTTTTGTCATGTTATTTTCCTGTTTTGGGTTCCCTAGTCTTCAACTGTGTTTAATAGTTTATGGTGTTTGGTGGGTTCTTTCCCTTGTTGGTTTTGGAACTATGACCATTTTAATCACTTTCTAGAATAGTTTTTAGTATTCTTTGTAGGATTGTGTTGGTCATTATAAATTTCTTTAATGGTTCTTTGTGATGGAAGTATTTTACTTCTCCATTAATCATGAAAGAAAGTTTTGCAGGATGTATCAGTCTCAATAGAATTTGTTTTCTTGTGTGATTTGAAATACTTTACCCCCGGTCTTCTTGAACTTCATGGTTTGTGAGGAGGAATCTGCTATTTTACTGTTGAGTTTTCCTTTCAATGTGATGCTTCTTTTCTCTAGAGGCTTTTAGTATGTTATTCTTGTGCTGAATTTCTGCGATCTTGATTGTTGTATGTCTGAGTGTAGTTTTAATTGGGTTGGTATTAATTGGAATTCCATGTGCTTCTGTTATCAGAATTTCAGATTATATCCCTATATTTGGCAAGTTTTCTGGTATTACTTCTGCCCATATTCTTTTCATGTCTCTTGTGTTGGCTCTTTCCTTCTCACTGAAGCCTGCAAATTTTATGTTGTTAATCTTTGCATCATCCTGCAACTGTTTGTTATTATTTTCTGGATATTTTTTTAAGATACTTTTTAGGGCTGGGCGTGGTGGCACATGCCTGTAATCCCAGCACTTAGGAGGCCTAGGTAGGAGGATCAGTTCAAGTTCTAGACCAGCCTGGGCTAGAAAAGTGAGCTCAGGGCCAGCCTGAACTACATAAAGAGACCCTGTCTCAAAAAGACAAAAAAAAAAAAAAAAAAAAATTCCTTTCCTGGTCACTAGCTGCAATGCTGTCCTCAAGGTCTTCATGTCTATCTTCATTTTCATTCAAATATTTTGCCAATTTTTAATGGAGTTTTTATTCTCTTGTATGTCTCTTTGAATCTGTTTCATATATTCTATTTCTTTCCTATATTGTTCATTCAAGGTCTCCATCATTTTTCTGTTCTCTATTTTTATCAATGTCTCTTTTAAAAGCACTTAGTAGTTCTTTAATTATAGTTATCATTTCTGTTCTTACCTGGATGATTATTTATGATCTGATGTCCTTTATACTCATCTGCAGTTCTCTTTTTAATTTAGTTACTATTATTTTAGAGATTTCAGGAGCATGTTTTCCAATGTCTTCTATACTGATGTCTTTGGTATTTCTTCTGTGTGGGCTTAGGGCCTGAGATTGCATTGTATTTCTTCTTTTTTGTTTTCTATTTCAAAGAGAATTCTTTATTTTGGTTTCTGTGATATCTTTTTTGTGAAAGTTTGATAGTTGGTAGCTGTATTGCTGCAATCAGAACTTCTCTGTAAAGGGTCTATTCTTTAGATGTTTCTCTTGTGTCAGAGATTCTTGTTTTGTGTGAGTCCCAAGATTTTGCCTTCTGTACTGAATGAGAATGAGATATTGGTTTCTCTTTTTCACTCTCGTCTTTCCTTTGGTATAGGGCTTTGTTGAGGTTATTATCAAGGTACCTCCTGATACTATTAACCAAGTGAGAACATGTGGTTAAGGCAGATATGGGATCCTATTTACAGTAACACAATTGACAATACTAATAATGTTATTGAGGTTTAGAATTGGCCAACTTTTTGTAACTAATGGTTTTATACTCCAAAGATTGGAAGCAAACCTTATAGCTATATAACAAAGCAGACTATAAATTGGGAATTTGTACTTCAATTAGTTCCCCTGATTTCTGTCTGGAGACCTCCCTTGATATACCTGGAGTCTTCCAAGCAGATTAGTTCACCAAATTTTTCCCCTGCCACCTCCATGCCATGGGGATCCTCATCTTGTGTTTGGGTCTCAGCCTAGGGCCTGCTGTATCTAGCAGTATGCCTCGGATCAATGGGTCTAGTGCCAGCAAACTTTAACTGACCAACCAGGCCTGGCTGGCTGGCTGCTGGACTGGAGGCTGCTTTTGGCATGCCCACAGAAGTGGGAAGGTGGTTGGGCCCTGCTGGCTGGCTGCTGGGCTGGGGACTGCTTCAAGTTGTTCCCTGCTAAAGTAGACAGGTCAGGGGAATATATATATATATATATATATATATATATATATATATATAGTCTCACTACACAGCTTGGACTCATAGTGATCCTCCTGTTTTCAGTCACCCAAGTGCTGGGATTACAGTGCATGCCACCACACCATCTCAATGGCTGTCTTAGTGTTTCTCCCGGGAGTGGAGCCGCACACAGCACACTGGAATCAAAACCCAGCCCCTGCACCTGTCTAAGCAAGTACTTTAGTCCACCGAGCTATTTGACTGGCTTGGAATTGTTTTCAAATAAAAAGAATCATTTGTGCACCTAACAAGAGGTACGATGAAATACACTGGTGTAGATGCACAACACTTGGAAAATAAAACGATGGTGGCTGATGGAAGGGCTCTCTGACTGCTTCTGTTTTGTCAACGAAATAGAGATAATCCATTAATTTATTGTGTAGAGATGAAAGAAATATTGAAAGTCTGTAGAAAAAGCAAGAGATACAAAGATGCTCATCTAGTGGAGAATGGTAAATGAGATGTGCAGAGAGATGCATTGCCCATCAAATAGCACCAATGTCCCACTTGAGGTTCGTGGTTAAAAAAAAGAAGTCTGTGATATTATGTATTTCTCTAGCAAAATTCAGCTATGTGGAATGAACTATGTTTAGTTTAATAATTGAATTTAGCTATAGTTAACATTTTTCTGGAAAAAAATTTGGGAAGAAGCTAGCAAAGAACTCCATTAAGAGAAGTATTTCTCAATAATAGAATCCATGGAGTCCGTGAGATAGCTCAGCAGACTAAGCACCTTCTTCTTGGACAAGCACAGGACCAGACTTCAATACCTGGCCCTGCAAACTGCCCAGGCCCCAGCTCTGGGGTGCACTGAGCCTGTGAATGAGTATGGGGGTAACGGTGCACCTCTATAATCCCAGCACTGGGGAAGCTGACAACAGAAGGGTCACTATAAGTCCAAGCTGCATAGTGGGACCTGTAGCAAATACATCAATGAAAAGTAAAAAATAGAATCCAAAGTGGGAAAGGACTAATTAACAAAATGAATATGGTAAAGCCAATGGACGAAAGTGTCTGGTGTGTTGAAGTACAAAAGCCACACCAGGTAAAAGCACACAACCAGGGCCCGGCGGGATGGCTCAGTGGTCTAAAGCGCCTGCTTGGGAAAGCTTGGGCAGCTTCAGGGACGGAGGTTCCATCCCCGGCACCACATGCTGCGCCAGCTCTGCCCTCAGGGTGGGCTGAGCCGGCCATAAAAATGAGTGAATAAACAAACAAAGGTTCTGAAACAAGAAAAATAAATAAATAATTTCAAAAAAGAAAAACCACATAACTATAATACTGAGCTAAGGTTTGAACATTTCTATGGAATCCTTCATTCTCACAAACCCTTACCTCTTTTTCCATCCATCCTTCTGTGAAGCAAAGCCAATTCAGTGCCAAGGAAATATGTGTGGCAGGGTTGTGAAGATGGGGCGCCAGAGGAAAATAGCCAATAAGAAAAAAAAATCTCTCATTAAAAGAATTGCCTGAGGTCCCACAGATTCAATCTAAAACAGTGTATCCTTTGGAAGCATAGCAAGAGAAGTTTATTTTTAACAGTATCCAATTCATGACCACTGCCTGCGGTGACTGTCAGTGTGATTTTCTTTCTGGTGACCCCCCACAGCACTTACTTGGTATAGTCATCACTGTCATTAATAGCTTATTAATTAAAAATGTCAAATTACATGAGGAAAAGTTTTTTGCCATGGTCATTTTCCTATTGCATAATTTTTGTCAGTGTGTCAGGGCACAGAAGATGACAAAGGGTCAGTTAAGAGAGGCCGACCACATGGGAAAAGTACGCCCAGAGTAGGTGAGACCACCGGGAAAAGCTCAGAGTGATGGGAAATTCCGCTTAAGTAGAAAATGAGAATGTCCATCTTATTCAGACATTACTCAAAGGAGCAGAGGTAAAAGTGAAGCCAAAGAGTTTCTACAAATTATTTTCCCTTATAAAAAGGCACTGTTATCCGTTTCAGCCTAAGGGAAGGGCTGCTGTAAACCTGAAAGTTTGGAAGCAGGTTATGAAAGCTCTTCATAGAGCACATCAGCAAGGGAAACCTATTCCTTTGAGTGTGCGGTCTGACTCTGGGGAGTCGGGTCTACAGCTGATTCCTCAGACTCAGGAAGGCAGTACTATAAAGGTTCCAGCTGAAAAGGAGACTGGGGAACACGGGGGCAGCACCACATGTCTTCATTTGTCCTTGTTAAATGAAAAATCTAAATCAAAGGATACGAAAGTAAAACAAACATTTCCGGCTCTTCAGCCTCTGTCCTTTGATTCCAAGGAGTTTTCTGATGCTCACGGGATTGAGTTGGAGGAGATACATAATAACTGGGACTTATCTCGTCGTGTGAAACATTTGACACAATTGGTATCTAAATTGTTGAGGCAATCGGATTTTACAAATCCACCTTCAATGCTTGCTGAAATTCAACCTCCCCACCCGCCTCCCCCAACGAACCCTTCTGCTTCTCCACATGAGGAAAGAAAGGAAACCCTCATAAAAATGTATAAATGTGTGATATCTCAGGCTCTTATGCAAGAGAGACAACAGGGAGATCCTGAAGCTTATTCTGCCCCTTTGAGTATTTTTCCTGCGGTGGCTCAACAACACCCACCAAATGCTCAATCTCCCCAGGGCAATGTACAGTGAGAACACCAACCTGGTTTATGTGATTGGTTTAATACAAGGATTAGCAAATGAACATAGATTAATTCCTCATGATTGGGAAGTTTTGTGCCATACAGTTTTAGAGCCAAGCCAATATTTGCAGTTTACAACTTGGTGGAAAGATGAAGCAGATATTCAAGAGAGGGTTAACAGGGGACAAAATCCCACAGTTAATGTTTCATCAGATCAACTCACTGGGTCAGGGGCTTGGCTTGGTATGCAAGCTCAACTGCAGTGTGATAATATGGTTATTGTACAAACTCGCATTTGTTACTTGAGAGCATGGGAAAAGGTGGAAAAACCAGGAGATGCTCAAAAGTCATTTGCTAAAGTTTTCCAATCTAATAAGGAGCCATATGTAGACTTTGTCTCCCGACTAAGGGAGGCTGTACACAAAAGAGTGAGAACACCAGATTTGAGGGAGTTATTGTTACAAACTTTATCTTTTGAGACTGCAAATACCAAATGTCAAAAGGCTCTGGGTCCCTTAAAGGCACAGGGTGCGTCATTGGAAGAATACACTAAGGCCTGAGCTAGTAGTATTGGCTCAGAGCCATACAAAGCTAATTTATAGGCAGCTGTCTTACACTATTTTTTTAAACAAAGTCATACCAACTGTTTTAAATGTGGAAAGATGGGTCACATGAAAAAAGACTGCAGAAAAGGATAAGATAAAAAGAAAAAAGGAGATAAAAATGACAAGACTATTCCTGGACTTTGTCTGAGATGTGGAAAAGGTAAACATTGGGCTAATGCATGCCACTCCAAACATGCTAAGAATGAACAACCCTTACAATCTTGGAGAAACTGGAGAAGGGGGTCCATCATCCAGGGGCCCAGAGGTAAGCAATATGCAATATCCACAGTTTTCATTGACCAGCCCAAATTCCAATCAAACTCAGGATCGCAGATCTTTTGCATGCAACTTCCAGAAGCAGAAACACAGCTTTAGATCTGATGTCTGTAGAAAATCAGTTTTTGCTCCTCCTACTTAAATAGTGTACAAAATTAAAACTGGAGTTTTCAGCCCTATTCCAAAAGGTACTGTAGCTCTGCTTATGGAAAACTGCTATTATTGCCCAACATAATATTTTCACATTTGGTAACTTTTGATAGCGATTATGAAGAAATATTCCTTATGATATCTACTACTAAACCTTTTCAAATTAGAACTTGACTGCTTATTAAAAATAGAAGTCAGTCTCTCCTTATGTATATTAAACTCATACTGCGTTGCCTGGCTCTGTTGTCAGCAGAGCAACAGGAGACACAGAGCGGCTATGCACAGAGGCCATGGTTACAGGGCCATAATTCCTTTAAAGCTTTAGGAGATAATGTGGTCTCAAGAAAATCCTTTGTAGATGCTAAGGCCATTAAGCTACTGTTAGCCACACCTATGGAGTAAAATCAGCCAAAGACAGCCTCAATGCTAAATGGTCTGCAGGTTTTGTTTGGCATAATCAATGCTGTCTATACAAAAAAGTCAAAGTAGTAATTCTATCCAACCAAACTGCTGTTTAAACCAGGCCAAATTCTTATATTACTCAATTGGTCATTAATTTTTGCTAAAAATTTAAAAATTGGTAAAAGAAATCATGGGCTAAAAACAAAAATTATTTAAAAGAAAAACATTTTAACAGCTTTTCAAGTGCAAAGGTGGGTGGCCTTCGGGTAAAACAGCTATAAAGGTGTAAAGCTATTGCCCCACATTGGGTGCCACTTGCTGTATGATTTTTGTCCGGTGCTGAAAGATACGATGAGAAGACTCAGTGAGTCCTCTGAAGGACTCACCGAGATTTGTCTCTCTCAGTGAGCCCAGAGCCTCAGAAGGCTCTTCTTTTTATTCAGTATTTTAAAAAATGGCTAAGGAATATATGTCACTACTTTAATAGATACAGGATATTCCAGACAAATGCTTCCAGACACTTAGCTCATGCAAATGTTTCCAGACACAGAGCTCACACAAATGCTAACAAATGATACTTTAAGCAGGGGAGGAGGCAACCATCGGTGTCATGTAGCAGATAAACAAAGAACAGGACACCCACGGGATGAGCCACCATTCACAACCTTGAGCCCCAGCTTTTGGGGCTTCTCAGGCAACAGAAGGCTCTGTCTATAACTCAAGGAAAGGGCACTGCCACCTACAACTCCAAGCCTTAGCTATCTGAGACTCCCAAGCAACACAAGGCAGCCCTCCTCAGGCTCCAGTCCATGTCTCACTGCATCTAGACACCAACTGGCCTTCATTCTTATCTCTATGGTACTACAGTCTTCTTACAAAACTTCTTTAGAAAGTGATATAGTTGGTGATAAAAAATGAAGTACATATATTTTCTACTAAATTAAATAATGCAATAACTGTATAGAGTGATTTTGTGGAATGTTTTCTAACATTGCTGCTCCAAAACGATTATCTGAAGTCTAGTAATTTAAACCCAGCACTTTAAGAATGAGAAAATATCACAATTCGAAAAATTTTGTTAATGTTTGTTAGTGTTTCAAGCAATAAAAAGCCTCACAAACAGAGCCCAGAATTAATTTACATAGGTTTGTGTGAGATGAGGATTATTTAAAAGTTAATATTAACATTAAAATTAATGAAGGAAAAATATTCATTGTGGCTATTTTAATTTCATCTTGTTTTTTCTAATTTAAGACCAATACTGTTGAAATAGGAAAGATATGAGTATGGAGCAAACCAATAAAACCAATGGAGAAAGTGAAAAGTGAGTCTTCAATACAGAAAAAGTAGGTACCCAGTGGCGCCTTCTCCCTGTGACAGGAAACACTGTGTGAGAAGAGTAAGCCAAACGTTCTAAGGCATGGTGAATGCTGGTGGTCACAAGGACCTACAAGGAGAGACACAGTGGTGCAGGGGACGTGAAGGTCTGTACTAACTGCCATGAAGGATTGCAACTACCTGTTGCTGAGTGCTAGGACTCAGCCATCCTGTGGAAGAAAGCAGCTGGCCAGGAACCATTTTGGAGAGAGACTAGCAGAGCTCACAACTCACAGTAGTGGCTGGCTCATCTAGCAGCCCCCAGCTGGTGGCTGCAAACCGCCAGCAGATGCAGGCTTGGTAAGATGTTCACTATGCTACAGAAAAACCTACTGCTATTTTTTCAGGGTAAATCTATATAGATCAGGTTGCTATCTCCAAATGTTGCCTACTAATGACAAAAGAGATAAACTTAGAAGTGGACTTTCTGTTGCCGTTGCTGTTGTTGTTGTAGGTTTTTGCAGGGGTTGCTTTCGGTTCTTTTGTGTTTTCTTTTCTCTTTGGTGGGTTTTGCCATCTTTCTTTCTTCTTCATTGTTTAAATTGGTATTCACATTAGTGTGAATGTGGTGTGTAACCTCTCTGTGGTTGTGATTCTGCTCTGTTCTTTCTTTGATCTCTTCTTTCTCTCTTTCTATCCAGTCAGCTGCACCAGTTTCCAAGAGTGAGAATTATCTCCCTTTTGTCCTCTAGCCCTTACTTCTAATGATTTCATCTTCTTCCATTTCTCTATTTTCTTCCTAACCCATTTTTAATTTTAAGCTCTGAAAGAAAAATCGACATATTAAAGACATATACTGCATACAGTTTGGTGGTTTATTTTGCATTTTGTTATATAACCACAAATCTAGTCCATACAGTTGAGGGTGGAAAATTAATGGGTACTTAAGCTTCTCATGTTCTAGGTGGTGTTTTATGTTATTGTTATTGATACCATTATAAAACAGTAACATAATTGTTCTAAACAGCTCTTCTTGTTGCTATTCTAAGATTGAGAATGACTAAGGGTCACAGAAATGTTGTGGCACAGTACAAAAGCACCAGGGGCTGCGCAAAATAGTCCCAAACAAACTAAAGAGTTAGGAACTTACAGGAGACTCAAAAACCCAAACCAGCTGTAACTGGAAGACAGCTAGAAGTAGTCATTCCCAAAGGTTTCTAAATATAAGCAATAAAGTAATCCACTGTATGCAGTTTAAAAACATTACTTCAGAAATTAAACAAACCAAAGAAAACCAGTAAAGAAAATAAGGAGATAAACAAGATGCAATCCCAGACATCACTAAAGGCAAACCCAGGAGATACTGAGATGGGACAATCCACATACCAACCACATGCCCTCTCTGAAATGGTAACAGAGCAATTGAGAGAGGTGATACAAAAGAGTTCAAATCAGAAATAACTTCTCAAATAACTGCAGAGAGAGTTTCTACAATGAAAATCATGCTTAGTGATTCTAGAGCAGATACAGAGAAGAAAATGTAGGAGCTTAAGAAAATTATGGAAGCCATTAATGCTCAACATAGGCAAGAAATGAAACCATAAGGCTGATTCAGGCAGATATCCATAAAAGAAAAAAAAAAACCATTGAAAGTGTTTGCAGCATATTAAATGAATGTAAAGGCAGGATTTTAGATACAGAACACAGGCTTGCACTTATCATGCAAAGAAGCATTTCTTAAAAATAGCAAGACACCATAAGAAGTAAATACAGCAGCTGCTATATGATGTAAAAAGAATAATTTAAGATAGATTGAGGTCAATGAAAAGGTAGGCAGAGAGTTTAATTCCTGGCCCTCCCTGTCATGCTGGCCCTGCTCCTGGGCACACTGAGCGAACGATGCAGTATGGGGCTGGTAGTGTCCACCTGTAATCCCGGCACTCGGGAGGCAGGAAACAGGAGGGTCACTATGAGTAGGAGCTGTGCAGAGTGAAACCCTGCACAAAAAAAGAGAAGGAAAGAAAGAAAGAAAGAAAGAAAGAAAGAAAGAAAGAAAGAAAGAAGGAAGGAAGGAAGGAAGGAAGGAAAGTCAGGCAGGAGATAACGCAAATGATACAAACAAATTTTTAAAAACTTCAGCAACATCATCACACAAAACTTCCCCAGCTGAGAAAAAAGATTTAACATAGTAGAATAGTAGAATAACGAAGCACATAGAACTCCAAGTGGACACACTGAAAAATAGTCTAAAACCAGGTATTTCATAATCAAGATTCCAGAAATACAACAGTAGAATGGGAATCTTAAAAACCTATCACCAAATGGGCATCAGAAAGCAATGTATACTTCTCAGATGAAAAAGTAGCAATGGCAAGTAAACACAAAAAATAATGTTCAATGGGGCCCGGCAGGATGGCTCAGTGGTCTAAAGCGCCTGCTTGGGAAAGCTTAGGCGGCTTCAGAGACCACGGTTCGATCCCCAGCACCACATGTTGCGCCAGCCCTGCCCTCATGGCTCGCTGAGCCAGCCATAAAAATAAATGAAGAAACAAACAAAAGTTCTGAAACAAGAAAAAAAAATTTCTTAAAAAAATTCTAAAAAAAAAAAAACCAAGATAGTGAAAATGGCCAAACATTAAAATTATCATACAGATTTAATGCAATCCCAATCAAAATTCCAACAGCATATATGACAAAATGAGAGAACATTATCCTAAAATTTATTTGGAACCAGAAAAGAACTAGAATAGCAAAGGCAACTCTGGAAAACAAAGACAAGTCAGCGGACATCACAATCCTTGACAGAGATAAAAATAGCATGGTACTGACAAAAGAAGAGCCAAAGATTAATGGAACATACTAGAAGATGCAGAAACAACTCCAGAAATATTCAGCCACCTTATATTTGACAAAGGGGCCAAACACATACAATGCAAGTAAGATAGCTTCTTTATTAAGTGGTGCTAGAAAATAGCTCTCTATATGCCATGGATTAAAATGGGACCCATATATTTCTCCAGGTACTAAACTACATTTCAAATGGTTAAAATATCTAAATATTAAGACAGAAACATTATATCTCCTGGAAGACAGAAGAGGTAAAAATTCTTGAAAATATTAATGTAGGCAAAGATTTTATGAGTAAAACCCTAATCACACAGGATTTATCACAAAGCATCAACAACTAGGATCTCATCTTATTAAGAAGCTTTTACACAGCAAGAGAAGAAACCAAGACAGTGAAAAGTACACCCACAATATGGGAAAATATATTTGCCACATGTTCCTCCTGAAAAGTTTATAATTCAGAGTGCATAACAAACAAAAAATTGTCAGACTTCTCAGATTTGGAGATCCAACCAAAGAAATGTGCATCAGAGATAAATACATGCTTTCAGATGAAAAAATACTGGCAGCAAATAAATGTATGAAAAAAATGCTTAACATCCCTGGTTATTTGAGAGATGTGAATTAAAACTACACAAAAAGTTTCATCTGACCTCAGAAAGAGTGGCTACTATTAAAAAAATCAACCAATAGCAAATGCTGTTGAGAGTGTGCAGAAAATGGATAACTTCAGCACTATTGGTGGGTGTGTAGAATGGTACCACTACTATGAAAATCAGTGCAGAGATTCCTTATAAAACTAGAACTGGAAGTCCCATTTTATTTGCTACTCCCATTCTGGACATATTTTCAGAAAAGTCAAAAACATTGAAACAGATTATGTATGGCAGTAATATATATACACATATATATGTACATATATGTATATGACAGATTATATGTACATATATTTATATGACAGATTGTGCTGATATAGATCTATCTATATATAGCATAATCTACACAGATTGTGCTCTCTCTATATATAGATAGATCTATATCAGCACAATCTGTCATATATAGATCTTAGTAATAACACAAATAAGCATCAAATGAGGAATGGATAAAAAACGTGGTATTTTTATATAATTGAGTATTACCTGTCATCAGTAAAGATAAACTTGAGACTTTTATAGAGAAATGGATAAAACTGGAGGACATAATTATAAGTGAAATAGACCAAATCTAAATGTGGAAATATTATGCTGTCTCCCTAGTCTTACAAAATTTGTGAGATACTGAAGAATTAAATAAGATCCAAAATGTACAATAGAGGGGCCCGGCAGGATGGCTCAGTAGTCTAAAGTGCCTGCTTAGGAAAGCTTGAGAGGCTGCGGGGACCGGGGTTCGATCCCCAGCACCACATGCTGCGCCAGCTCTGCCTTGAGGACAGGCTGAGCCGACCATAAAAAATAAACAAACAAAACTCCTGAAACAAGAAAAAAAAGCAAACAAAAAAACAAACAAAACCAAAATGTACAATAGATATTATAAAATGGAAAGAAACTTAAAAAGAATAGCTAAGTGGTATAGTGGAATAGAAAAAAGGAGGAAGGAAGCAAAATGCAAAAGAAAAAATACATATAATATGTATACTATATATAATGTATATATATATGATAGTTAAAATAAATATGCTATTGATTTTTCACAGTGCAGTGAAAGGTTTGTGCTTACATTTTTTTGGACAATTAAATGCTGATATCTTGTACTCTATGTCATTTAAAGATAACAAATATACATAATAGATAGACATAGATATTATTTTGGCTTTCTGGATTTTGTGGGGTTTTTGCTTTTTTTCTTTAAAATAAAAAGATTGAAGGATTAATTTTTAATTTTTTTTTCTTGTTTCAGAACTTTGTTTATTTATTTATTTTTATGGCTGGCTCAGCCTGCCCTGAGGGCAGGACTGGCGCAGCATGTGGTTCCGGGGACCGAACCGCAGTCCCTGCAGCCTCCTAAGCTTTCCTAAGCAGGCACTTTAGACCACTGAGCCATCCTGCCGGGCCCCTGAAGGATTAATTTTTTAAAAGAATAAAGTATTTCCCATTGAAAGCAAAACTGATGTGGTGAAATAACTATTTTTACTTATTCATACTTTTACAATTATTTAAGTGTAATACATGTATAGTCTTCTGAATCTCACATTTTCCTGCTAAGACATTTTGAATAAGTTTTAATTTATACAATAAAATAAAATTATACCGAATATCTCAACAATAGTATATTCAAATGTCTCTTTTTCAAAATTTTATTTTATTTTGAAGTGTAAAAACAGAAGCAAAAACAAATAGAAAAAAAGACGGAAACAGGGTAACACACAACATACATTACAGATTTTCAAAATAAGAATAGTTAATTAATGATGGTTGCTATATTATCTATTTTTATCATCAAATCTATTACTCAGATTAACAGACTTAGTTATGCAAGATTGGGGAAGTAACTGAATATTGGCACTTGCTGTCAAAAAATCTTAATATATATATATATATATATATATATATTTTTTTTTTTTTTGTCTTTTTGAGACAGGGTCTCGCTATGCAGTTGAGGCTGGCCTTGAGCTCACTTTTGTAGCCCAGGCTGGTCTCGAACTCGCACCAATCCTCCTGCCTCCGCCTCCCGAGTGCTGGGATTACAGGCGTGAGCCACCACGCCCGGCTAAAAAATCTTAATATTTTTTCTTGTGTTTTTTATTTTATTTTCAAGACAGTGTAACAACTGATAAGACAGTAGGAATAGTATACATATAGAAGACAAGATGAAAGGTATTCGGCCATGGGTTGGTACTACATATTGCTGTCCTTCTTGTAGTTGCTCAGATTGCACATATCAGCACGCAGAGTTAGTCAAGGTGAAAATTCTAAACATTAACTTCAATTTTCAAAGAAAGAAAATGATGGAAATTATGAGTACAATCTTGATTTGATTTCCCTCCTTCCTTTTTCCCTATCTTTCCTCTTTGTTATTTAGCTCTGTTATTCAGCTTTGTTATTTAATCCTTTAGTTTCTTTCTGTTTTACTCTATCTATTGTGCCAGGTTCTTACACTATGGAGAAAACATGATCTTTACACATGTGGGTCTGATTGATTTCCCTTATGAGTACAGCTCCTGGTTGCATCTACTTACCTATAGGGATTCGAGTTTGCTGAGTAGTACTTTATTCTATAAAGTACTTTTTCATTCATTTATCAAGTGATGGGCATTTTGGTTGTTTCCAAAATTTGGCTATGACAAATTGTGCTGCTATAAACATGGGTGCACATATATCGTTATGGTATGATATTTTCAGATCTCTTGGGATAATACCCAGAAGAGGAATAGCTGGGTTGAATGGGACTTCCTGTCGTAGTTTTTGCAGCATCTCCGCACTGTTCTCCATAGTTGTTATGCCAGTAGACATTCCCACCAGTGGTGGAAAAGGATTCCTTTTCCCCAAAGCCTCTCCAGAATTTGTTATTAGCTGATTTCTTTTTATTCCTACCAATACTTAACATATTAACACACACACACACACACACACACACACACACACACACATATATATATATATATATATATATATATATATATATTTGCTTTCCACTTGTCAAAATTTTATTAAAATGTCAAATAAGAAAATTTTATAAGCTATCTTCTTACACTCAACTTCTCATTCTCAAACATTCTTCAACAATAACTTTAATTTTTGAATATATATTTTGTGTAATACATGCTACTAATTATCTTTAGGGATCTGAAAATTCAGGAATCATTATGGTACTTTTGTATTTAAGGAACTTCTAAGAGGAAATATTAAGAGATCACTCTAAGTAGTTACAAAAGATCTTAGCATTTGCTATAGAAATCTTATGCATAAATTGTGAAATATCAGAGGAGGTAAATAACTTGAAATTTTGGGATTTAAAATTAGTTAACACTGGAGTTGGGCATTCATCTCTAAAAGGTTCACTATCACTGGTATGGGAGATATGGAAATGAAGGAATGAGTGCGGGTTTGCTTCAGAAAAAGAGGAGGAGACATTTTAGTCATTGTAGCCTACATGTCAGGCTCTGGAAAAACCCTCTTATGAATAAATAGATTTTCACAAACAAGCCTAAAAGTACTTTTACTGAATATAAGAGATCAAGAAAACTATTACCTGCAGAGAATAAGACTGTGTGGATCCTTCCATCCTTCCAATCTCCTCTCAGATACATCAGCACATAGTAGCCTTAGAAGTATCAATGATAAAAGATGGTTTTCTGAACTAAAATTATGATTTGCCCCTTCTACTGATAATCTTCAGTCTTATAACAGTACTATTTTTTCTCATATTTCAGTCAAGGAATCATTAGTAAATAATTCAGGTTATCACCTTATATAATTCTAGTTATAAATCAAGCCCCATGGGCAGCATGACAGGCTCTGAAAAAAACTTTCACTGATGACTGATAGAATCCTGTGACTTCCTGCATTGTAAATTGCCTCTGATTACAAAATAAACCACCACATCCTGCTGTTTCCTGAGGCTCTTTCTTTTCTGGTAGCTCATCCATCCTTTGTTGTAACCTGCAATCATAGAGGATCAATATTTGACCTTCTACTCTATATCATTTAATGATCTGCCTGGTTGCAAATCCAAAGATGGGAAAAGCCATGTGATCACACTATGTTGTTACTCTCTCTGGTATATACAAAATACAGCACTGTATAGAAATCTGGGGGTAGCTAGATAATGATTTTAATTCAATTATTGTAGTCCCATTCTTTTGGATGTCAGTATGCCTGGTAATAAGAATAAAGGTATGGATGAAGGCAGATTTCTCCCTGGGACTTCTGAGGATATGGAGTCTACAAACATATTGATGCCCCAGTTGAGCCCACAACACGACAGAGCCTAGTCAGTATTAAGAAAGGGCAAGATGGGCAAGGGAGTGTAGCTCAGTGTAAAGCATGTGCTTAGCATATAAGACCCTGAGTTTAATATACTCTCCACCCTCCAAAAAGGGATAGATGACCACCTTAAAGAAAAATAAATCCCTGAAAAGAGAAGTATCTATTTAAACATTTGTTGGTGCTGGGGAGATAGCTGAGAGACACAAGTGCCTGCCTGGCAAGTGCAAGGTCCTGAGTTCAATCCCTGGTTCCACAAAAATCAATCAATCAATCAGTCAATCAATCAATCTTGCTTAGAAACTTAGCATAATGTTGGAAACTGGAAACTACTTCCTGTCTTTCTAGTAGGTATACTTGCATTTATGTAGTTAATAAAAAGAGCCAACCATTTCAGTAGAAAATATTTGTCTAAGTAAGTCCTAATGCACTAGTCATGTGCTTTCTAGATTTGAACTAGATTATACTCAATAATAAAATACATTCTGATGTTATTTTTCTGGATGTTGTAAGGTATTGCGATTTTCTAAACATGCTATTTACATGCTCTCAGATAGTTCATAGAGAAATCTTGCTTCTTCTCTTGACACACCTGGAATAAAAGTAGATAGCACTATTACTTCAACTGCTTCTAACCCCTGGCTTCATGTATAATGTAAGTACTTCTTTTGCTGAACTTCCTTCTGCTTCTTTAATTTCAATTTTTTATTTATTAATGAGAATAAAAATAGTTGAGATATTAGAAATGGTACAGTTTCACTAAGCAAAATAATAGGAATTCAGCAATAGATTGTATATTACTTACCACTGTCTTCAAATTAGCTTCTCAGATTACCTGTTATAAGCATGCAAAATTGGTCAAAAAGGTAGCAAAAAAACTATAAAGGAGAAAAAAATTAAGTGTTAACTGCACCTTTCAATAGACAAGCAGAAATGACCAGTAATATTATCCAAACTATCCTGTATATGCACATAAATGTATTTTTTCCCCTTTCTTCTTTGTTTCTTTTGTCCTTTTCCATTTCTTATATTAGCCATTGCACTGTGAATATTAAGGCCAGAACTCAAAACAGTAGAAAAAGATAGAATTAGAGAAATTTTGGAAGGGTCCTAAGAAAATGCAATGAAAATGATTTACTGTATGGTGGATTATTGTAATTTACTTTTCTCCTTACACTTCAGTGTACTTACCTCCTATGTGCCTCTTTATTATCCTCTGAAGTATTCATAAAATTGTACATTATAGAAAAAAGTTACAGTTTGAAAAATTAATTTTGAACTGCTTGTGCATAAATCATTTATTTTTCTCCACAATTTTACAGATGTAGTTTGGTGTACAGTTAGAACCACCTGGAACATTTTATTTCCACCTTTAGGATTTATAAAACTCTGCTTCCATTTGGTAATTAATTTAAATACAGGTACGTGTATGCTTACATAAACATATTTGTTCATGTCCTCATTCATAATGAAGTTTTAGTCAATAAAAACCAAATTTTGTCAACTCTCGAGATTTAAGATAAGAAATTTCTCTTACCTAAACCAAACTGAATTTCAAACTATTCATTTCCACCCACACTAATCTTTCTGCAATATGAGCTAATCTTATTCTGATTTTCTGTTTCTAGAGTGGAAAGCCTTGTGATCCGCATTCTGATTTCATGGGAAAGAGCTGATACACAGCCAGGGCAACGCAGTTTTATTTTACTTTAAATCACTGGTGATTTTATTACTGCAAAATTTAACTGAAAAAAATTAGCAGGCTAAACACCTTTTGTTAAAGTACAAGAACACTGAGTTCTCTCCTACACACTTTCTGAATTCAATGAGAAGAGAATATTTGGAAGGTATAATTTAGACAATTCCTCATGCAGAAATATGTCTCACTTCTTGCCAAATCCACACAGTCTATATTTCTTCTTGTTCTATTCAACCCTTTCTGGAGAACTAACTTGCAGGGGTCTTTTTTTTTCTTACATCTTATGAGAAATGTGTATATCAGTGTTACTACACACTGAGAAATAACCCAAGGGGTAAAATGTCCTTATACGATGAATGTGCATCTGCCACAAAGCCTGTATCTTTTAGGGGGAAAAGAAATGGCTCCAAGGAATCAGTTTGACAGAGAACAGAGGATATGGCGATCAATCAATTATATATTATCCCCAGGAATATAATGGCTCTCACCACTTCATGACTACCTCCCAGGATTCCTGTGAAGATCAAAGGAGAAGTTGGGTGAAAGCATTTTGTAAACTCTGAAGTGCTATACAAATACTATTATTCCTTCTGAAAAACTTATATCAGCATTGGTCTGGTAGACAGAGAAAAGTAAAGGAGGTTGTCTGACAACCAGCATTAAATGTTCCTTTGTACTGAGTAAGTTGATCATAATTGGAAAGGCACTGATTTGAATTGTTTTCCCCTTAAAAGGAGATTCTAAGGAATATCTTACAAATTACATTTTTCTATTGAGAAATTTTGCAGAGTTTTCTTGAGAATTTTTGATCAGTCCAGGGGAAAAATCATGTAATAATATGACTGACTTCCATTGTTGGTTTTTCCAGCCCACCTCTGAACTTGCTGGGGGCTTTCTTGGTTGTTTTGTTTCTTTCAGTTTTAATTTTCTATTTGTTATTCTGAATACATTTTTTAATTATTATACTGCATTTATATATAAAAATTAATATGACATTTATACATCATTTTAAGGAAATATTAACATTAGAATAATTGTGGTTAAACTGAAAGCAGCATACAGTTTTCCAGGTACAAGGTTTACAATTGTAAAACTGTTTTCAACTTCCGTGGACAGCAGCAGGGCTGATTATAGATCATTCAAACAAATGTTCTTTGATTTGCCTATTATAACTATGTCTGTCTCTGCTGGGTGGTAGGAGGGAGCAAGAGATATAATTCCCTATGTGTTGAAACCTTTTAGCTTGGAACAGCTTTTTAATAGCTTTTTTTGCAGTCAGCAAGAAATGTACATTTATTCAACTGAAAGCAACAATGATGATAAGGAAGAAAACATGTTTC
>PVJA010022809.1:0-33783 GCA_004027025.1 Myocastor coypus | reverse complement strand
GAAAGAAAGAAAGAAAGAAAGAAAGAAAGAAAGAAAGAAAGAAAGAAAGAAAGAAAGAAAGAAAGACAAGTAGACATGTATGTGCACAGGGTAGCTTGGCTCATTGTCCTTCTGATTTCTGCTGGCCGCTCTGAAAGGAGCAGTTCATGCTTCAATGCTTTACTCCCCTTCCTTTCTAATTGTTTATTAATTTTTGACCAGTTTTTCACGCTTGCCTCTGGTCACCCGAACGACTAATCTGAGGACAATGACGTGCAATACGACACCACTGAATTCCTATCATTTTGTTTAGTAAAATTATGTACCATTTGTAATGCTTTTTTTCTTTTATTTTTCTTTTTTAAAAATGAAAATAAAGCAGTTCAAAAAAAATTAAAAAAAAAAAAAAAAAGAAAGAAAGCAAGTCAAGGGCTGCGTGTGGCACTCTGCACCCTGTGTGATGCCCTTACTTGGCTATTTCCAGGACCTTAAAATGCCTTTTGGTGCGAAGAATATACTGTCATAAGGCATCTGGCTTCTTGGCAAAATTCTCACAGCTTCTGATGCAGAGAGACAGGAACAAGACCCCAAAACCTTCGCGGGAAGCAGCCAGGAAACGCTAAGATATGCGATCCAAGAACATCATTTCAGATGCTAATTTTAGCATAGCTCGCATGGCAAACTCCTCTCCCCAGTTTCTGAAAAAATAGTCATACTTAGTCTTCACTACCCCTGAAACACTATGCTGGGATGTTGCTCGTAAATTCTCTGTAAAATAAATAAGGCTACCAGAGCCGCAGGCAGGACTGTGTTTCTTTGCAGAAGATAATGTTTAGCTGAATGAAAATCATGGAAATACTTAGCAACTGAACACGTGCGGGTAAGAGAGCCAGGAAGCACGCACTCTGCTCCCGTAGTGCAAAAATCAAACTCAGGAGAGGCCATACTGGAGACAAGTCAAACGTCTATTCTTGAGACTCCTCAGGATGGGGTCTAGTAGGAGCTGCGATTCACTTGTTTTGCTCGGTAATGTTGTTGAAAGCACTGTAGCTTTGATTTTTTATTTTGTTGTCATTAGTGAGACAGCGAATCAAACTCAGCACCCTGGGCTTGCCAGACAGATGCTGAGCTGAAGTGTCCATGAATCTAAAGTAGTTCCTCAGTTTTACTCCCCCCCCCCTCCATTCATGGGATTGAACCCTACACCTACACACCGAGCTATATCCCAACCCTTTCATGTTAATTTTTTTTATTAGTCTATAAATTTTGGTCAAATTATTCGGAGCATATAAGGCAGATTAAATGTGTAAGACTTAGAAATATTTTGAGAGAGATTCTTTTTTGTTTGTTTGTTTTGGTGGCTCAGGCCACATTAAGGCCAGGTCTGTTGTGACGTGTGGAACTCTGGATCTAACCACAGTCCCTTGCACTTTAAACAACTGAGCTACTTGTACAAGCTCTCAGACCTAGAAATAGTTTGAGATTCTGTCTCGTTAATCTGCCCAGAGCTTGGTTTGAGTTTCTGAGTCTTTGTGCTTTGCCAGGAGTTAGAATCACCTGTCTATGGATCTATATGACATGTTCTAATGATGAGGTTCAGGACACACATTCTATTCTATGTTTTTAAAATTGTATACCTATATTTTCCCTTCCTTATTTCTTTTTCGCTTTCCTGCAAAATTGCACCACTGGTTTCTACTGGTCTACTGACAGGAACACTTAATGCTTTTTTTTTTTTTTTTTCTCCTGTTGGAATTTTTTGACCAATTTTATATTCTTAGAGTACATAATCTGAACGTCTACTGTGAAGACAGCAATAGGAAGTATTAGTAGTGTGTGGTAGTGATATCTGATAGGCGCTCCGGTAGGGAGGACCTGCACACGTAACACCAGGGGCCCTTCCCTCTCCCTGTCCCTCACGGCCCTTCCTGTCTTCCTGAGTCTCCAGATTACCCCTCAGGCTATGCACCTTGAAAACTATTTTTAAATTTGCAGTCAGTGTGCATATTCCTTAGCTGAAGGTCCTATCAAAAAAGTCAAATGGTTAAAAAACACAGTGGAAGTGATTCAAGGTGACATACAGATTCTTCATTTCTACAAAGGGCAGGATTTTTTGAGAGAGCTTCTCTAGGCAGGAAGCTTTCTCGCTGATACTTACATTCTAAGACAGGATCCTCAACTCTCATCAGTGTTGAAATCCTTTTCTCTATTTATTTACTTATTCATTTTTATGTATTTAGTACTAAGTCTACAGAGTCTCACTACACAGCTCGGACTTGGAATGATCCTCATGTTTTCAGCCTCCCAAACACTGAGATTACAGGGGTGCGCTACGGCGCCCAGTGTCAGTCACCCTCTAGGTGTACCTCAGGGGTGGGGCTGGCACCGCACACTAGGGATTGAACCCCTGTCCCTGCGCCTACCTGCGCAGGTGCTTTAGTCTGCTGAGCTGTCCGGGTGGTCCCTGCTTCTTAATTTTTCTTTTTCTGATTTCTTGTCACTAACTCATTTCTCCCAGAGAATCTGCACTAGCCAGAGTTTGCAAAATGCTCTTCCTGTTGTATTTTATGTTTCTACTTTCGTTATCGTGTGTGTGTCTGTGTGTGTGTGTGTGTGTGTGTGAGTGTGCTCATGAAGGCTGTCCCTGGAGCTTCGAGCTTGATAACTCTTAGCCCTTGTCTTCGTTACTTTTTACTTGTTGCAGGGATAAATACCCGACACTCAAAATGAAGGAAGGAAAGGTTTATTAGCTCACAGTTATTAGAGGTTTCAGTCCATATTCGGCTGGCCCAAGGCTGAGTGGAGTAGGACAGAGAGCATCCAGTTTATGGCGGCGGAACAGCAAGAAAATGGTGGCAGAGGTAGCAAATGGATCAGGGCAGCAGAGCAACAGCAACAGCTCTAGTCTGTCTCTCTGTCTCTCTTTATATTGCTATCAAGCTCTCTGCCTTAGGATATGCACTTTAGACCACACCCACCAACCATCTCACTTGAGGTGAGACTGGCCGTCCTGGGAAGTTCTTCAGCGGGCTTATAGCCGGCTTTCAGCAAGAAACGGCCAGCGAAACCTTCCCAGTGTGTTCCTCACGATTGCATTCCTCGCCTCTGAAGCCCCTCTCCTCTGTCCGGAGCTTCATAAATACCATCTGGAATGCCTGAACCACGCTGCCACGGAACTCAAGAATCTGGCAGGTTTTCCATTCAAATCCCTGTTGGCGTAAGCTCCGCCTGTGAGCTCAATTCCTTCAAGTCTTCGTTTTACCTTCCTCTGTCCTCAGGTGCTGATCATTTTGCACCCTGGTTTTTACAGTGCGTGTGAGGATTACCTTGCACATAACCCTGCAGTTGTACCACAGGTCCTTTGCCTGTAGGAAGTCCTCAGGAGCCCTTGGCAGTTCCATCCCCTCACCCCATTGCACAAACGAAGAGACTGAGACTGGGAGATGTTCCCTGTCAGGATTAAGCTCTCCTGATTTGAGCTTCAGGCATCGGTGTTATTCCCATAATGCCTTGCTGCCTCCTGGCGGCCAAACCATAAAGCAAACCATGAGCTGCAGGGCCCTAGAGTTACACAGGCATGAATCAGCTCCTCCAAATAAGAGCGGTTTTCCAAATGGCAGAGGCCGCGGACAAATGGCAGTCTTATAAAATGCCGAGAGATTTGGAGCTAGAAAGTTAAATTTTAATGCTGAGATTTAGATGCTCGTGTTGGGATTCGCTTCTCACCACAATAGCTGTACCACAGCCGGGTTAGGTGGCTTTGTAGCCACTCCCAGGGATTTCCGGGTACGTTATTGAGGCTACATCCATTCCTATGAAATGAACACGAGATGCTACTTGTCCAGAGAATTTCAACTTCATTACAGCCGGTCCCAGAGATGCATCAGGTAAGGGCGCTTCTCGCTTTTCCTCTGCTCTTCCCTGGACATCAGAGGAAGTAGTATTCGACCAAAATGTTGACGGTGGTAACCATGGTGACGGTATGGGCGAGGACAAACAGATCCTCCAGTGATCAAGAGGGAAGGTCAGTGAGATGAGATTGAGCCGCTATGATGGGACCAGATCTCTGTGGAGGGTTCAGTTTTGCCTGTCCCCCTCCAGGTCTGGGTTGAAGCCCTAACTTTGAAGTGTGACTGCTGTGTCTGGAGCTGGGGTCTGTGAAGAGGTGATCAAGGTCAGATGAGGTCCCTAGGTCGGTCCTGATGGAATAGATTGAAAGGATTATAAAAGAACCTGAGGGCACAAATACACGCTAAGGAAGGCCTTCCAGCCCGCACCCTCAGGGGACAGCCCGTGTGTGTTGATGAGTCAGTTCCGGGTGCGGTGTCTTCCTCCAGCAGTCCCGGCAGATGCGTAAGATTCCCAAGAAAGCAGCTTTTCAGACATAAAGTGATGCTACCTTTGGACTGTCATTCTGAGGTTGAGCAGTACAGCAGTACAGCGTTGCAAATAGCTCCCCGGAGCAGGGACATACTCCCGGGGTCTGCTGTTGAATCTATGTCACCGGCTGTGGCCCTGGGACAGGAAGCTTCCAATTCATAGCTCATGGACCATCTTGTCCTTTGTACAGCACCACTGGAACCTGAAGGTTTTTCGGTGCAAAGGATGCAGGCGTCCCTTGGACCCTGGTGGACACAAACGGTGGTCTGCACTGCACAGCTGACCCCTCCTGCTGAAGGACACTTGTAGCGCCCCTCGATTGAGGTCAGGGTCCACTCTGGCTCAGGATTCGTATTTGCAAAATGCAGCTCTGAATCAGCTCCTGGGGCCACTCCGTGAATGCCTGAGGAATCCCTAGCTGTCTTCATGGCGGCCAGCCCTGCCCCTTCCAAGCAGCTGGCATCTCCTGCCATTGATGTCCTTCTCCCAAAACCCAAGGTGTGGACAGGCTGACACAAGCAGCCCACTGTACACGGACCTTGGGCTTTGTACACAGACGCCAAGCGGGGTTCTACTAGGGAGCCAACCAGATGCTTGAATCTGAGTGTCGACTCACCAGAGTCTTCTGCTACTCATACCTTCAAGAGTATAAGAAAAATCTAGGAAAGTAGGCATGTGAGATTTGACCAAACATGGAGGGTATCTTCTTGACTCACCTCAGAGCACACAGAAGTGCTTTAGTTTGCAAACAGGAGACCAGAAAGGCCAGGGAAGTGGCATGCGTAGAGGTAACCGGTTTGGGGGGAACTTAGACGGTCCATTAAACATGCCGTAAAACTGGCTCTGTTAAAAATTCACTTGTACGCTGGCAAGATAGCTCAGCGATCTAAGCGCCCGCCTGGAAAGTGTGAGGACCCAGGTTTAAGTCTCAGGGCCGCATACTACACTGTGTTAGCTACTCTCCTCTTGTTGCTGGGTCAGATATCTAACACTCAAGATGAGGGAAGGCAACGTTTACTTAGCTCGCAGTTACCAGAGTCCACGTTCACCTGGCTCCAAGGCAGAATGGCACGTGGGACAGGGCAACCTTCCATGGCGGCGGGCAGAGAGCAAGCAATCAGGGAGCGGTAGCAGCTACTGAAGCAGGTGACCTCTCTTCCTCCCTTACACCGAAACGTAAATCGCCTGCCCCGGGGGAGGTGCAGCACCCATTCGCATAATAATTGATTATAAATTCCAGAAGCCACTCCATGGTGGCATGAGACTTTAGGGGTCGTCTGTACACAAACCATAATATATGCCAACCCCAGGTGTGCCATGCCAGAGCCCGTGAAACTCGCATGCTGGCACGGGTCTATAATCCCAGCACTCGGGAGGCTGAGACATGAGGATCACTATGAGTCTGAGCTGCATAGCAAGACTCTGTATGAAAAAAAAAAAAAAAGAAAAAGAAAAGAAAAGAAGAAAAAGAAATCACTTGTGTCAGGTTGAGAGTGACAATAGTACACTCTCTCCTTTTTAATGTATTTAATACAAGTTCTAAAAGGTCTACAGCATCTCACTAGGTACATGTGAGTTGTAGTGATCCTTCTGTTTTCAGCCACCCTAGCGCTGGGGTTACAGGCGCGTGCCACCATGCCCAGGTATGCTCAAATGCTGTCTCAGTGTGCCCTGAGGGCGTGGCCAGCGGGACACGCTGGAGATCAGGCCCCAACCATTGCTCTCTGCCTAAGCAGGGACTTTAATCGGCTGAGCTATCTGGCCGACCCTGACGTTATACTCTTGGCACGAAAAAGCCAGAGAAATCTTCATCTCTAAGGGTCCCTTCCAGCTTGACATGCTCAGGAGGACGTTGTCCCCTCTCACTCTCCAGTGCTGGCTAGGACCCCTGGCGGGTGTAGACTGGACACCGAAGGTATCTAGGAGGCGTGCTAAAAGATCCTTAGAGCAGTTCCACGGTCAAAGCTGGCTTCCCACTGGGGTACAGCTGTACATGCTCGTCCCCCGGGTCCACTCAGAAATGCCCCTGCGCTGCCCGAGGAAGAGTCCTCACCGAGTGCTTTTCTGCTCAAGACACTTCTACAGGAAGCATGCGCTGAGGGTGACCGCTGGGACAGCGCGCCCTTGCCTGAGCAATCTGCAATTACCTGACGCCCCGACTCTCTACCATCACATTGGAAGGCCTAGTTTTGTGACAGTAATGGCAGTCCTGAGTTCATGGTGAAATAATACATTCCTCCCCAAAAGAGAGAGGAGGTTGACTGCTTAATAGCGGCTCTTGGATGTACCGGCTCCTGGAAAGAGGCTGGAAATCATACAGAGATTACAGAGATTGCTTTGGGGTGGTGGACTTATCATTTAGCTCAGCAAAGAATCCCTGCGCATCGGTCTCGCGGGACATACCAGGGCTTACAGCAGATGCTGCCTGCCTGCTCTCTGTCCTCTCTGGGCAAAGCAGCAGCTACATTTTGCTCGAAGGCCTTGCTATCAGACAGCTAGCTGCAATGTCTTTCTCCCTACATATTTTTCCTTCAGAGAAATTCAAACCAATTTCCAAAATGCATACTTACTAATAATAATTAATAATAATAAAACTCTAATGTGTTTTCTTTTTCAATTCCAACATCTCAATCTGTTCATTTTAAATTTCGTTCTGTTTGTATCTAGACCTGACTCTTTGTCCCTAGGCAGACAGCTACTGAAAATAAATAGAAAGAAAGATGTCTGTAAGGGATTTTGTTTGTTTTTTAATGTTTTCTTAGCTACTGTTGTTCTTTCATATGAATAACTTAGGAGCCTGGTACGTGTGCCTTTATTAATTATTAAAGATCTATCCAGCATTCATGCAAAAGATAAAGTATGCGAAGGAAAATGAGACATAAATATGCTTTATATCCTCGGAAGGTTATTAATCAATTCATGCCTTGGGGTATTTTAAGAGCATGGAATAAATGTCATCAATACATGGTAATTAAATTCTCTTTCCTTGAGCCTATAATTCATTTACACTATAGAATCTCTGATGTTTCCTGAGTTGATGAATCTCGTATTCATTTAACACACACATGAGTTATTTTTATTGATATGTGAGCTGCCACCTGCTGAATTTGGGTGTTTATTCTCTTAAGTGGAAGTCTAGCTTTCCATGGCATGAAGACAAAGTGGATTTATTCACAGAATTACTGCTTACCAAGTCAAATCCCTTACACTCTATCCTGACTATGACTGCAGTAGAAGGAAATCGGTCCCAAACTCTTTCGAACCTCTTGTCACTCTGCCAAGTCCACTCCCTCCCCTGGCACCGGGGTCGGAAACCTGAGTTCCTTTTACAAAGGAAATGTAGCAGTGCGACGGTTCGAAACTTGCAGGACTGTGAGTGAGGAGCTTGGCAACACAGACCATCGTGGCACGTACAGCCCCAGCTACTCAGACAGCAGAGGCAGGAGGATTATGTAGTGCAAAAGTTCCACATCAGACCATGGAACACAGCGTGACTTTGTCTCTTAAAAGAAAAACAAACAAATGAAAGAACCCCTACAATATCCAGCCTGCGTTCGAACCCTATGAGTGAGACCCATTTAGAGTTCTAGAGCAAATGGGATTCCATAGAGTCTGGCCTCTGCTTTCACGGCTGACCTATTTGCCCCAACTGCGGCCTTGAATATACGTTAGAGTCTGGAGATGCTGAAAACAGTAGACTATAATGTTGAGCCATCTTCCCCAAGCAGGGCCTCATCTATGGCTGGTGTCATGACCGGATAAATAACAGTATCTCCTGGCTGATGGAACTGAGGAATTCGTTACGCAACACTTATGTGCAAAGGCTCTGCCCAAGCCTTCTGCACAAACCGGATTGATGTGGGTTAATTGGCTGCCTATGATGATTATGTCCAACCATGTGAGATAGACAAGTTACATTAAGAGAAGTGAGCAGAGGGCTTGGGGTCTGTCTCAGTGACTCTTCACTCGTTGCTGGGACAAACACCTGACACCCAAAATAAAGGGAGGAAAGGTTTACTTGGCTCACCATTACTGAAGGATTCAGTCTGTACTCACCTGGCTCCAAGGCAGAGGGGCACGTGACGTAGCAGTGCATGGTGGGTGGAACAGCAACCACGGCAGCAGAGACAGAGTCTAACTCTGTCTCACTTTGTTCCATTCATGCTATCGGCCCCAGGTGGGCGTCGCACTCACACCCATACTCCCAGCAGTACTAGAACCTGTAATCCCAGTGGATCATGAGTCATTGTCAAACTCTAGAAGTCCCCAAGCTCATGACTACATGTGGCTTCAGGCACAAACCGTAACAGCATCATGATATCCCATCCAAGGACACACCCTAGTGGCCTAAGAGCCTCCCACTCGTTATACTAAGCCTGTGAAACATGGCGTCTGAGCGACTTTGAAAGAACAAGTATGCTCCAGTCTTTACACGGTCCTTCTCAGGAAGCAGAAATACACGTTCATAGTGTATGCAAGCCAGCAAGCAACTGAACTCAACAGCCAAACACATTGTTCTAGTCTCAGCTTTAAAAGAAGAGTTTGCCTCGTGAAAACGTGGCGCAACAGTCATGTTGCAGAAACGACAAGAAGTCTTTTATGTGCCAGATTCTAAAATTATTCTTAAAGAATAGTCGAGGAGAGGGTCGAGTGTGTGTGTGTGTGTGTGTGTGTGTGTGTGCGTGTGTGCACGCGCGCGCATGCGTGCAACAATTTAGAAAAAAAAAATTTGATGAACAAGCCAAAGGGAATTGGAAAGGAGAATGAAAAAGCGAAGGAAGGAAGGGACACATAAAAGGGGGAGAAAAATGATCAACATACAACGACCCCACGCATCAGTGCCTCAAACGGAACATAACGAGGAGGTACCACAAACATGTACATTGAGAAACAGAGAAAAATAGGCGGGAAAAGCTAACAGAAAGCCGAAAGAGGGGTATGATTCATATACTTGTGTGGAGCATAATGAGAAAATCAGCCGCACAGTCTGCCCATAAATACTAACGACATTTTTTTCTGAGGGTGATGGAGACGGTGCTATATGATTGAGAGTGTCCTGATTTATGTTGGTCCACAGCAAAAGCCACTCCTGACTTTGTCTACACAGACTCTGAAATTATTTATGGAGGCATGTAATTTGTGGATCTTTATTAGGTACATTATGGTAATTGGATACTTGTACATAATGTGTGGTGATCAGAGTTGGGTAATAAGCTTCACCATCACATCCAACATTCATCATTTTTATGTGTGGGGAAGCATACTATTTTTTCTAGTTATTTTAAAAACTATCTCAGATGGCTATAGGCAGGAGTTACCCTACAGTCCTGGTGAAAACCAGAATTATATTGTTCCCATGTAACTGCATTTTCTTGAGGCTTTTATGTGATCTCTTTCTACCCCCACTACTCACTTCCTCGCTGCACTTTTAGCGAGCACTACTCTCTCCTGCTCTACAAGGTTGACGACCTTAGCTTCCACAAGTGAGTGAGAACACTGCTCCTTGTCTCTGGGTATTCCACTGTGCCACCAAATCATGAGCTTCCCTTTCTCTTACAGCTGCATAATACTTTAGGGCATATATGAGCTCAATTTATCTCAGCTGTTTGCCAGTTTGTGGGCTTCTTGTAGATTCCATGTCTTACAACCTTGAATAGCGCTCCAACAAACATGGAAGTTATTTCCTGACTTGAGATGCAAAATACTCACACACCTTCTCTTTCTGTTGAGATACATCTCATAAATGTGACAAGCGTTCAGTGTGTGAAATGATTCAGGGGTAACAGCGTGGTGCTCTGACCTAGGGCCAGGCGAGACTCTTTGGGGTGAGGTGACGTTGGTTTTGGGCGACCCACTGAGTGTTTCACTCTGTGAGGCTGACAGTGTAGAGCTTGCACAGCCCCCGGTTTTGAGTATCATTGTGTCACTAGAGACTTCTGGGCTGAATTAGAGAAGCATGACGCCTCCCACCGTAGGCACCCGTGTTGTCTTAAACACTGACAAATTTCCACTCTGGCACGACACCTCTCACTGACAAATTTCCACTCTAGAGAGAGCTCTGTGTATCTGCATAGCTGTCATAGATCTGCTCCAGGTCACGATGGTTGGGCATAAATGGCAGGTGTCATGAGGTACAGAGAGTACTTAGGACCCTCCTCCTCCGCCTTCCCTGAAGAAGAGCCCTTTGAAGGCCAAGGGTGTGAAGCATCTCACAGGAGTTAGGGGAGCTGGAGCTCACCTCGGTGGCTTGGTTTAGACAGAGAGTGCTCACAGGGGAGACAGTGTGAAAGGGGGTGTGCTTCCTTACCTTTGCTCCACATGCTCATCCCGGCCCTGGAAGCATCCCAGAACTTGCCTGTGGGACAATAAGTGATACATGGTCCTATCCTCAACAGAGAGGCGAACATCAACCCAGCTGGACAGAGCCTGAATGGCCAACCTGCTATCATACGCATTAAATACCTGCATTTAATTTTAAGCCAGTGAGGTTAGGTTAGAGGTATTTCCTAGGCAGTAGCGTGGGAGCCCTAGATACTGCTGGGAACACCTGATACTTGGACTCTCTTAAGTGTTGAAGTCACCTTAAGTGTATAGGTGGTTTTGTTGGCTGTAGTACTAGAGATTGGATGGATCGGCACTCTGCCATTGAGTTACGTTCCTAGTTATTTTTGTTTGTTGGTTTAATTATTTTTTTTTAAGACTGTCATATAGAATCTCTTTAAATTTTCCAGGCAGGCATCAAACATGTTATCTTCCTACCTCAGGAATTACCGGATTGTATCACCAAGGATGGATGCTACTTTTTGTCATGGTATGAAGTCGGCAGCAAATTATCTTTGGATTAGATATGCATTATGATGAGGTCGTAATCGAATATGCATATATTCTGTTAGTGGCACTAGAGTTCAGTCACGCCTCGTGTCAAGGTAAGCAGTAGGTTTGTGAACAATGACTCAGCAATCCAAGTTTATATTGATTCATCTTGATGCAACAGAGAAACATGGAACAGTAGGAAGATCTTTCTGAAAAGTTCCAAATATCCTTAGTGATGCCAGGAGTTTGGGTGAGTTATCAGAGCTGGGGACTCACCTGTGACTGGGGAATTTGCATTCTGGGTGCAGAGCTGAAGGACAAAGTGGCATTGGCCGCTAATGCCATTGTAAGTATAGCCCCACTGGAGGAAGCACCCAAAAGCTCTGGGATAAAAGCCGTGGCGGCCAGCTACCTGGTCACGTGAGCGTACACAGGAGAGATCTTTAAATTCTGGAAGCATCCGTTTTCTCATAAAAAGTGAATCTATTAATATTACTTCCACCTGAGTGTGACTCGGAGAATTAAATCCAATAGTATATCCAGAATGCTTAGTGGAGCACCTGGCAGACATTTAACTGTTCAATAAATTATAGTTTATTATTATGAAGATCGCTTACTCCTCACAGAGCCCTGGAAATTTGGGAGCCGCAGTTTATTGAGAATAAAAGTGGCGTGGAATTTTGATGAGGCCAGCAGAAAAGTAATGCAAGGCTATGTTTGTGACACAGAAAGTGGATTCTTTTGAACATAGGACAGATTAAAGAAAACAAAGTTCACCCCGAGAGCCTCGATGCCCCCAGATTTAGAGAAGGAGTAGCAGGGATAGAAACCTCTCATTGCAACCAGGAGGTGCACGTAGTTGGGAATGAAATGATAATTTAGAGAAATTTTTAGGTAGGTGGATTCGTTGTCCAGGTCATAATAGATGGTGGAAACAAAGTTGCCAATGCCTTGGCATTTCTTAATGATTTCGGCAGCATTCGAAGGCCTAAGAACTGTTAATTCACCAACTTGTGTGGTTTTCAAATTTCAGTTCCAACCTCAGAAATAACTAGATATTAGGGAAACTACAGGCCGGGTGAAAAGCGAAAAGGAAAATAATAGTAACAATAATAATAATAAGAAGAATCTCTCCTCTTGGAGCATGTTTTGGTTAATTTTTCCCCAGTTCTCTTCTTGACATTTAAACTAGAGTTGCTAGGGGAATTGAAAATTATGTCACAGAGATTCCAGCCTTCGTTGCTTCATCGGAGGGAAAACAAGGTGTGATTTCACTGTCGGTGCCGGAGGAGCTTCAACGGTGAAATGTAGATTCCCAGCAAAACGTGTCCGCGAAATACCACAGTGACTGCAATAATAGACCTCGGCATTTGTGACCCCTTCTTGTACTGAAATGTGAGAACCGCACAGCACTGTCTGACATCAGCAAGATGGCAGTAAGCGGGGCTGAAAACACACTGATGGCATTAAACTAATGCTGTGTTTACAAAAAAAAGAAGACAACATTTCCCAGTCTCTGTCTCTTAAAACAAACCACATCTCTCAAAACTTGTTTTGGCATTGAGTTTGTGGGCACCGGGGCCTATCTTTCTCTTTCTTTAGGACATTAGAATGCTTGTCAGAGGCATGATCCACAACTCACTGGGGTTGGGGCTTCCCTGTATCAGAGCGTCTGGTGGATTCCTCAGAGTCGCGTCCAGAGACCTGGAGATTACAGATGGGGCCGGAAAGGGGATCCGACGGAAAATGATCTTAGCAGCTAAAAAAGGTGGTTGTTCTTCAGGCACCGGAGGCTGCCTCAGTATATGCTGCACTGCAGAGGGAACACAGGTCCAGTGCAGCCCAGAACATCTCGCCAGAGACTGAGAAGTCTCCGGACGCTCTAGTTTCCACCCCACAGCCCTGCACACCCGCCAGCTGTGTGGGTAGGCACGTGTGCTTCCACTGAAGGCTTCAGCGTACATCTCACAACAGGAAGACCGAGACACCTTCCCGTAGATAAAGAAAATTGCTAGTGAGCCGTTTCTCTGACCCGGGATCTCAGCGCTATTAAGGAAAGAGAAGCCCATTCATCATCCCCAGCACTGCAGCTTTCAGCGGGTAGGGAAACAAGGAGAGACAGTGCCAAAATACGTGCGCCAAACACCTGAATTTCCCTGGGGCGTTTCCGCACAGTTCCCGTCCGCGGATACGACAGGCTGTGGCCGCGTTATAAATCAGACCCTGGCAGATTCATAAGTCTTGCTCTAGATCTACGCCCGCTCCTGCACCGGGAGACAGAGGATTCTGCTTGATAACATTCGTGCTTAACTCAGATTTATAAATAGGTGTTACAGACACAAAGGAGAGGTTTTTAGGAACGGCCGATTGCATACTGAGCATCCGTAATCACCACAGCCTCTATCGGCTCTTCGCCCAGCATAAATTAAGCCTAGAATTAGGTGTTCATTTCCAGGAACATGTTGCAATTTTGACACTTCCTCTTCGGTGTCCATGCAAAAAATCTAAATTTCACCTTTTTTGTGAGCAAGAACCAGTGGATTAGTGAGATGGTTCTGGTCCCATGGTTTTAGTCACATGCATTCATGGTAGAGTACACCATTTGCTGAGTGCAGGCTTATAGACGTATGGTTGCAAAGGAAATTGGGAAAATTAAGCGTGCACCGACTGCGCAGTGGCAGAATATGCCTCCTCTGCTGGGGCGGTGTCACAGGAAAGAGGTGGGTGTGGCCGGAAGTGACGTGAGCTCCAAGCAGTTGTGCAGAGGAACACGACGGCAGAGGTGCCTGTAGCGAGGAGCCGCCTTCTGCGTGATGCCCAGCCCCGCTGCACCTACCCAGTCCTGCATTCGCCAGCCTGGAACTACAGAGCCCTGTGGCTCAAACTCTCCACAGGGTTTCGGTCTCTCTGCCTGCGGGCAGTTGGAAAGCAGTCATGATGAAAGTACTCGGGGCGACTCTTGCCCACGCGTTGGGGTGATTCGCAGGCGGAGTCCCTGGCCTAGGGAAGTTGAGATCTGGCTGTCGAACCTTCCAAAGCCACCTGATGGAGAAAGTAAACGTTTTATGCTGGGATATGGAGAGTCCAGGAGGATCACGTGGGAAGAAGTCTTCTCCTGTGACAAAAGACAGACCAAAACTTCTTAGCGATTTGGTATAGCCAACCCCACGTTCTGGGGGCCACAAAGGTAGCAAATCATGGATTTTTTTTTTTTTAAGATTTGAATATTTCTAAGGAGTTACCTTGTGGCTAGGGCTCAAGTCTAAGCATGAAACACATACATGTATCACTGTCATGTAGACTCCTGACAAATAGGTAATTTTATGCCTTATTTGTCCTGAGCTTGTGTTGGCTGGCAGTTTTCAACGTGCACCACCACATTGGGGGTCAAACTGTAGTACCACTTTCCGAAAGAATATGAATAAGGTAGCTTCAATTTATATTCTGATAGCTGTCCTAAAATATTGAATTTTCACTTGTCGCTGTGTGGCTAATGCCTTCTGCAGCCTGCCGCCTAGGAAGTGTTCGGTAAATAAAATAGTAGCTGCGATCCACATTCTTGATGCTTTGTTGTTATCATCATTTAGTATTAATTCAGAGACTTCCCAGATGTTTATCAACTCTTGGTTAGAATAGATCAAATATCACTTACTCCTTATCACCTTTATTAAGTTCCCAAAAATTGCACAAGCTCAACGGACAGTTGTTCAGTAATCAATAAAAAGGAAGCCATGAATGTAATTCACCCATTCTTGCTTGATGGTGGAATAAAGACAAGCAGCTATTGGAAACCACGCAGAGAAAGCGGGATATAATTGCATTAGGCACTGCTGTGAGAGAATTGCTAATATTGAGCAATTTAGTCTGGATGGCATTTTCTGTAAGTGGAAGAGAAATCCTGCCAACTTAAAGAAAATGTGCATACTGGCTTTGACGGGAACTTGATCCCCCCAAAGACGGCCCAGGTGCACGTGCTCAGATAAGCATCCGACAAAAAGTTATAAACAAATGACATTTGAAAGAATAGAGTCTTGGGGTTGCAGAGCATGCATGTCATTTAAATCTTCATTAAATTGGATCCTGTATTATACAAAGAGACTCGTCTTAAGTGACTAGACACGATTATGATTAGGAGCAATTACGATTTCGTAAGGTAAGACTTTTCATATATCCCTTGGAACATTGGTAAACTAGTCCCTGGGCCTCGTTGGGGATGAGTGAATCCCTGTTTGTGTACTGCACTGGGAATGTGCGAGGGGATTTATACATTTCAAGAAGTATGGGTAAGCTAGTCTAGGCTACAGGCTACAGTGGACATGGGTGAGCTAGTGTGCAGATTCTACCAGCTATGGCTAAGCTGCCCATAGGCCATTCTTGCTTGATGATTACATAAAGCCACTGGGTTTAGATGCACTGGTAAGGACACTCTATTGGGTAGACTGAATTAGACTATAGGCTCACTTCGGCATGGGCCAGCTAGTATCGGGGCTCCACTGAGTATGGGTGAGGCAGTCTGTGTGCTATATTGACATGATGAAATTGACGCACGGACCCCACTGTGCACACGTGAGCTGGCTCATGGGTTCTCCTCATCAGGGATGAAGGAGTCCATGCCCTCCACCGGGCATGGGTGAGCAGATCCATAGATTGCACTGCGCATAGATGAGCTGGTCCCTGGCTTGCACTGAATATGGCCAAGCTGCCTTGTGGATAAGTATAAGGTAGCTTGTGGATCACTGCAATAGACACTGACCCGTCTCCACAGGGGAACTGGGTAACCAGCATAGGCAAGTGTCAGGAGGAGCCACGATCCTTGGGAACACCGACGCACTGAGCAAGTCCAGCAGCCTAGCTGGTGTTGTCCGTAAGCCGACCGGAAATGAGCTGGAAATGATTTGCCAGGCACAAAACAAAGGCAGGGAGAACAGCCTTCCGGCTCACATTTACACCATCAGAGCCACCGAGGCCATCCTTACTTTTGAAGTGACAAATGCCAGTGATCATCACCGTGACAATGACTCGGTTATGTCACCGTAAGACTTTGTATTTGGATATGTGGAGTCCCAGGTCAGCTGCTCCTGAGAATGCATAGCCAGGGAGAGAATACGGCTCAGATCCTGAAGCAATAGTTAACAGTGCTAGGAGCTTCAGAACAACTGAAGAAGAAATTCAGCAAATGTAATTTGATGGTTCTAGATAATTACTTAACAATGTGACAGTCACTCCGAGAGTACAAATTCGAAGGGTGAAATAGGAGAATTGCGAAAAATTTAAATAGGTTTCAGCTCCAGGGTAAGGGCTAGATCAATGTAGATCTTGTCATATATAGCACACAGGGCTAGGGGTAGAGCACTGGCCTACCATAGATTCTATCCCCAGAGAAACAGTCACAATCCCAATAAAGTAAATAACATACTTCTATTCTCATGTAAGCATATTAACACATATTGACAACTATTAGTACAGAAACAAGTAATATATTTATATATTTAAAAGCCACGTATTTTAAAAAAAGTTTCTAGCCTGCCTTGCCAGCCCAGCCCCCAGGGCTGGCTGAGACAGCAACTGAGACTGATTGTGGTGGCGCGTGCCTATAATCCCAGCGCATGGCAGGCTGAAAAACAACAGGATCGCTGCAACTTTGATCTGTGTAGTGAGATCCTGTAGATCCTCTACTGAACATTTTTAACAAATTACTGATTTGTTCCATAATGAAAGGTGGTTGAACTAGCTAGAACTGCTAGAATGAATTTCTGTTATTTCTTAGATCACAGTTCTTGCTGTGCTTTTATCTGCCTATCTTAGAAATTATTTTATCATTCTTTTCTAAAGATAGTTGTTGTTTCGGATACCCAGTTAGAATGCAAAATGTCAGGTAGTAGACATGCAGGAATGACGTTTCGGTTAACTCTCGAATCCCAGCACGGATTTCCAACCATCAGAAATGCTTCGGAGCGGTTCAGCTGCGCTCTTGGCCAAAGGTCCACGGAATGACAAGACGTTTGCAGCTCTGTATTGAGTGGGTGTCTGCAGTGATCCGTCAGCCCCCTCTGTGGGGTGTTTGCAGGTGAATACCAGACCTTCCCATGCTGGGAAGACGCACAGAGAGAGTGCAGAAGGCGGACTTGCTGAAGAAGTGAGTTGAGCTGCGGGTGCACTTGGGCAGCAGCAGAGCGGGAGGGTCCACGCAAGCTGTATCGAGGAAAACGTTTTCTAGAGAACAAGCAACGAAATCTAGGTACACCGAGGAATGCAGAGGAAAAACCGGGGTGAAATCGAAACCTAGCCTGTGGCTGAAACTGAAGCAACTCCCTCTTCGAAGTGTACTTAGTGAAACCTCTGCTCTTTGCCCTCCAGGAGAAACATGGAAAATCAGAAAGAACAGCCCAGGGAAAAGTAATACCTTCTCAGTTCCGCTAGAGCACAACATTATCCTTGACATTAGAAAAATTTCCTTTCTGCGTACTCACCACTTTACGAGACCGAATTTGTCATCTCATCTTCTTACTGCACAAAAGTGAAAGTTATCTCAAATATGCTATAGCTATTATATGTTGGAATTAAGGCTCCTTCAGGGCACTAAAATATCCCAGGGAGCGAGGGGGTCCCGATTCTTCACCTTGTTTCATAGCTTCACTGAGCCCTGGCAGATCAGTTTAATATTTGAATACCATTAATTGGAACATTTCTCAGGTTCCTGCTCTGTAACACTGGGACACAATTCAGAAATTAGTCCGCCAATGAGAGTTAGAAAAAAAAAAAAAAAAAACATTCAGGTTTAGCAATAGGAGAAATTACAGCAGTGAGGCAAATAGTATAAAATATTCCATGGCACATCTCTTTTTTAAAGCACCCAGATCATAAAGACGCAGCAAACATTGCTACACATTACTGGCCTGGCTCTGATAATGGCATCAGAATTCACATATGTGTGCTTCTATCCAACACGTATGTAGAATCCAGAGACACAGTGCATTTATTTTCCCAACTGTTCTACTTTCCCCTCATTTCTTCTAAGTAGTAAATGTTCTTGCACTGTAGAACTCCAAAAGGCCAATGAGATAACTCAGTGAACTGAGCATCGGCTTACACAAATGCAGGGCCTGGAATTCAATCCCTGGCACCACCAGCTGTGCTTCCCCATCACCTGGGCACGCTGAGCTGGCGGACAAGTCCTGGCATGGACTATAATCCCAGCACTGAGAAGGCTGAAAACAGGAGGATCACTATGAGTCTGAGCTGCGTAGTGAGACCCTGCATAAAATACACACACGTGCACACACACAGACACACACACACACACACACACACACACACATTTAATTGATGCCCCTAAGTAGACAAAGAGATAGACAGCAGGGATCCTGTTTCTCTTCCTTCTCATTTGTGATAAAAATTATACTTAGAAGCATATATGCGGGGTGGCTACATCGCACAGTGACGTTAACCACCTACTTAGGCCCATGCAGGGACTGGGATACTGTTCCCAGAAGGTCACGTGGCCCTGCCCCCTGGGATCCTGGAGACAGTGACTGAGACTGGGCATGGGGGCATGCTCCGTAATCCCAGCACTTGGGTGGCTGAACACAGGAGAATCCCTATGAGTTGATCTTGTAGTGAGACCTGGTAGATCCTGTACTAAACACATTTAAATGGAAAGAAAGAAAGAAGAAAGAAAGAAAGAAAGAAAGAAAGAAAGAAAGAAGAAAGAAAGAAAGAAAGAAAGAAAGAAAGAAAGAAAGAAAGAAAGAAAGAAAGGAGCAGTTAACTATAGCTCCTAACATCTTTTTTTAAAGAAGCACCTGTGCTCTCACAAGTACACACACCAAGACACAGAAGGGATTTTATCGTAACCATCATCCTATCTCATAATCCCACAATCTCAAAAACTTTCTTCTGCTGTCTTAGTTACTTTTCAGCCATTGCTGAGACAAATACCCGACGCTCAAAATGAAGGAAGGAAAGGTTTATTTAGCTCACAGTTTGTCGGGGTTTCAGTCCATGTTCGCCTGGCCCGAGGCTGAGAGGAACAGAGCAGAGAGCATCCAGTTCATGGCGGCAGAACAGCAACAAAATGGTGGCAGAGGCAGCCAATCAATCAGGGCAGCAGAGCAGCAGCAACAGCTCGAGTCTGTCTCTCTGTCTCTCTTTATATCACATTCACGCTCTCCACCTTAGCCCCCGCCTTAGGCTACACCCATAATCCCAGAAGTACTTCGATCCATAATCCCATCAGTACTAAAACCCATAATCCCAGAGATCACAGATCAAGTCCCAAACTCTAGAAGTCCCCGCCCAATGACTCCATGAGGCTTTGGGGGGACAACTAGACATAAACCATAACATCGGCCAACACTAGATTTATTAATCATGTTTAAGATCTGTGACTTGGTAATGATATCTTTATAAAAAGGATTGAGTCACAAAAGATTTTAATTAAGGAACTCTTTGTTGTTCCTATTTTGCATAAATTCCTCTGGTTTGAGCATTACACGGTGTGTGCATGGCTTAAAACATTACCTTGTACTTAGGATGTTAGCACAATTATTGCGTCAATTAAGGTAAAACAAAGAAAGGGAAGTATTTTACATACATTTTCCTTCATGCTATCGTTTTTCTTATTCAGAAGTCTCTTGTGTTTAGAACAAGAAATAGACTTCACGTGAACACTGTGTATGAATGGCTTAGTGAAAGTATGAAATGACCCAGGCATGGTGGCATGTGCCTGCAGTCCTGGAAACTCAAGAGGCTGAGGCAAGAGGATCCTTGCAAGTTCTAGACTACCCTGGGCCGCCAAGAGAGCTCAAGGTCAGCCTGGATGTCATACGGAGACCCTGTTTCAAGCAGATAAGAAGAGAGAAGGGGGAGCAGAGAGGGAGAGAGAGAGAGAGAGGAGAATGAGAATGGTTTAAAATTTGAAAAAGTGATGTCTGTTGAGCCTCATTTTGACCAAACCTCCTAATACTCTATCTTATAATTTGTGGAATGACAATAGCTATTCTGCCCCACATAACAATTTAAGATGCTATTTCCAAGCTAATTATTATGTATTCAAAGATTCCTATTTCAGAACACTGTCATTGCAGAATAAAATTTTACAAGTAGTTAGGACCACATTTATGTTCTCTCAAGGGCACAGATGTAGAATTTCAGTGTTTAGGAGACTGTGCTTTTACTAGGATGGTTAGTGAGAATATTGAGACGGTGACACAGATTTCAAGTTGCTTCTTTCTCATACATGCATGCCTAACTCCTTAAATATGTGAAGTGGTTTGGATTTTGTTATTAATATGCGAAAGAAGGAAAGGACGCCTCTGGCTTCCAGCCAGACCTGTGGGAGCCTTTCCGTCTGCTTGCTTGGCCACACACCACCAAGGCTCTGCTGGTCAGCTGCTTTCCATACCTGATCGACTTGGCTTCTCAGGTAGTACCATTAGAGCTTGGGTCTCAACTTCCTTCTCCCAAAGCTTTAGCCTTGGGGCTGATGAAACAGCTCAGTGGGCTACAGCGCCTGTGGAGGCGAGCTTAGGCAAGCACAGGGTCCGCGGTTGGATCCCTGGCACCACGTGCTGCAGCAGCCCCGCCCCCAGGGTGGGTTGAGCCGGCCAGAGCTCAGGTGTGGTGGCGCGTGCCTGTAATCTCAGCGCTGAGGAGGCTGAAAGCAGGAGGATCACCCTGAGTCCATGCAGCATAGTGCGACTCTGTAGCAAACATGCATTTTAAAAAACGCCTTAAACTCAGTGGGACTTGGGAGGAAGCCACAGTGGGGAGAGCTTTACTTCACTGTGGAAGCAGTTCTTCATGCAGAAGAATTGTTGGGATTTCGCTATCTACCTTTAGACCTCCTTAGATGTCCAGGTGACTATGATCTTTCTTTGTTTTCCTATAGATGAGTTATAATGATCTCCATTCAATTGTTATAACATTGAGAGCTGGTGAAGGCAACATTTTTAGTTTTCAGTTTTGTTTTCTTTCTGTTGTACAGGCTTGGTACAGGCAACAATAATTCACACACCTGGAAGCCATTGGAGTGACATAGACAAAAACTTCGAAAGAAAGATGGATAAGTAAGGACATACATGCAAAGCGTTGGATAGACCATTGCCATACATACCACCGTATATATTAACATATATTCATGGTTGTATAGATAAGTCTTGAAACTATTTCAAGTATCTTACATATTTAGCACACATTTCACTTTGCTCCTCTTTTTAATGGTCCACCTCATGTTCTAAGAATAAATACAATAGGTACAATGTAAACTTCTTTTATCTTTTGTCAGAAATAAAAATATAAAAAGTTTACAATTTTTTTTTTTTTTTTTTTGCTAGGGGTCGTGGCTCATGCTTACAATCCCAGCACTCAGGAGGCTGACGCAGGAGGATCGATGCGAGTTTGAGACCAGCCTGGGCTACAAAAGTGACCTCAAGGCCAGCCTGAACTGCATACTAAGACCCTGTCTCAAAAGGACAAAATTTTTTTTTTTTTCTGGTGGTACCAGCGATTGAACTCAGGACCTTGTGCTTCCCAGGCAGGCACTTCTTCCACTGAGCTATCTTACTAGCCCCCAGAATATTTCTATAAAAAAGTCCCAGTGATGTGTGTTCATAGTAGGCCACATTGCAAGTGATCTTTGATGTATGATGATGTTTGCATCAGCAAACCTATGGTAAATTTAAAAATATGATAAACTACAAATGCACATAAGGCTTTTAGCCTACAAAGCTTCATAACTTAGCTACAAAGTGCTCTGAGGAGTTCTACTTCCTTCTTTTCTGATCTAGCGCATGACCAAAAGCTACAGTTTCTTACTTAGTTCTCTTACACAGCATGAAGAGAGAGCATCCTTCAATATGTGGCAACCCAGAGAAAAGTTCAAAACCACAAACTCAAACTCCACATTATCTTGGATTGAGCTCAGTAGAATAAGTGCTTCCCTGGCAAGTGCAAGGGACTGAATTCAATCCCTATTTCCACTAAATAAATAAATAAATAAATAACCTCCACATTACACTGAATTCATGAGGCTTCCACATCAGTGTAAAACCAAGAAAATGTAAGTCAAACCACATTAATTCAGGGACCATCTACATTAATGTGTGTATATATTTCCTACAAAGAGAGTTAATATACACACAGAATAACTAATACAATGGCACTACTAATTTCTATTGGTTTCTTGACATGAACAGTTAATACTTAATGTCTTTGTTCCCTTTTGTATGTCTCTATCTGGTCATCTGTTGTTTTGTTATTATTTTTAAACTTTATTTATTTATGTTAGGGCCAGCTCAGCCTGCCCTGGGGTTGGGGCTGGTGCAGCATGTGGTGCCAGGTACTGAACCATGGTCCCTGCTATGGCCTAAGCTTGCTTAAGCAGGTGGTTCAGACTGCTGAGCCGTCTCACTGGCCCTATCTGGTCATCTGAACAACTACTTTGAAGGTAACAATATGCAAAAAGACGACCACTGTTGATTTCTTATCATCTTGTTTTCAAATTTTGTATCATTTTTAATGGTTTTTATTTTTCACTCTTTTAAAAATAGAGAATGTTACCAAAGTTTTTAATTATACCGATCATTGTCAAGTACAGATAAAAGTTCTGTTCCCAAGCATAGAGACCAGGATTCAATGCCTGATACTACATGCCATGCCGACCCCACCCGCCAGGGGGCCAGCAGCGGAGACACTGGTGCTGCATACCTGTAATCCCAGCACTGGGGAGACTGAAAACAGGAGGACCACTATGAATCCGAGCTGCGTAGCGAGACCCTGGACCAACTACATAAATTAAAAATTAAAATAAAAATGAGAAAATTCTCATTGCACGTCGAATTTGTATTGAGCAGCACATTTGATTACTTTCTGTAATCAGACCCGCACTAATAAAGCCTTACATAGTCGCTACAATGCTTCACCTCTATACAAATGGGGGTAAAATGTAAGTTCAACAGTTCCACACATCTGAACCAGTGTGGCTGTTCATTTCTGTACAATCCACGCTGCTGCCAACTTTCAAGAAGCGGCCACGTCAACCAGTCTACTGTGTTGAACGGCCTTGGGTGGATTTTATCACAGCTGGAATGTATCCAAGCTTGATTCGCTTTGTTGGCTTACCATAGGGTTTCTTTTATGCTTATAACATCTATGAAGAGGGTACAACTGACGCACAGAGATCTCATCCATGCCGAAGGGCTAAAGGTAGTTTGGGACTGACTGGGTTTCGCTCGATTGAAATGTCACACACGACAGAATCCTTGGTCTTCTACAACAAACAGGCAGAAGGGAGCTCTGAGTATGAAGGCCGACAAAGCATGAGTAATGACGCCCTACAGTGAGGAGCCAAGCCCAGGTGACAGTCGTTTCAAGCAAGCCTACAAAGATATTTAAAGTGTAACACAATGTCGAATCACAGTGGCGTTTTGAAGCGACAGAACAAATCAGGCTAGCGGCGTAAGTCCTGAAGCTGGGTCTTTAGAAGATCTGTCTTTCCAGAAAGACCCGGAGGCACTCCAGTGAGGGCAGCCACGAAATGCCACTTCCTCTCTGTCTCACTCATGGTCACGAGTTCTCCTTACTCTTCGATAACCAAGAATCCTTACACAGTGACATCATCCATTAAAAACTTCATGAAAAACGAAAAAGGCGTTCCAAAATCCCTGAAGTCATACGCACCTTGTACACTCGATCTCAGCCAAAAGGCCAAAAGCCTTCGATGAAACATTTATGCTTAAGTCTCCACCATATTTATATTTAGAAGATAGGTGCATATTGTGGAGACTTACCGTAGTCCATTTTCAAACTGCCTACTTCCCAAGTATGAGTGCAAGCCTAGGTGAATTCTTAGGGCACTGGTCCCAGCCCCTGGGCCTGGAATTGAGACTTGTTTGTCTGGTGGTGGCATTTCAAGCTATTTTGAGGGCTGTAGTGCATATATGTGGGATATGAAGAGAAAAGATTGTAACGTTATTTGGCCTTCTTTCCTCCCTGAGAAGTTCAACAATTTATCAGTGATAGGATGTTCAGCTGGAATAACATTTCACTACAGAGTCCCGTGAGTTTATGGTTGCCAAAGCGTTCGTTTCTGTTACAGAAAGAGAGCGTGCGGTTTTGGTGGACTCCGCGTTTATCTTCAGGCTTACGGTTTTGTGTTTTGCACCAGCACTGGCCCCATTTCCTGCCTTTTACCTCCCGCCCGGGTCCTTCTGCACCAGCAGCTGCTCCATGGCTGTGCAGACAATTAATCCAACCAGCGACATTCGGGGGACAGCAAGAAGCGAAGTCGGGATGTAGAGACAGCCAGATGACTTCCACGCGGCGACTTTTCCCGTAACTGTTAAAAAATTTATAGACATAAATAAATAATGTTGCAGGATAGAGTTTTGTTTTCCAAAATGAGAACAACACAGGCGCTCTGTATCGCTTGGAGTACGCGTGCAAACATCAGCCTCAGGAGGACCACCCGGATCGGAATTCGTCAGGAAAGTCATTAACCGCAGAGGATGTGCGTGAAGTGTGGTTCCCCAAAGAAATGTGCCGGGCGGCTGTGCTGTTTGCACATTTATCTCCCTGGGCTCCTGAAAAGCGCTGGCAGGGCTCAGTGACACTTGTGCTCCATGTAGCAGAGAGGACATGAGCATTGATTATCAGTGCTTTCCTGCGGAGCTCATTGAATAGAACAAAGGTACTAAGAATAAGATCTCATGTGGCATTGCTACCTGGTAGGTGCTTTAAAGTGACAGTTAGGTAGTAGTTATTAGCAGGCAATACACTAGCGATTCTGATATGAAGCATCCCTTGGGATATGCGTAAGAACAAACAGAAATTTCCTCCATCAGAAAGTCGTCCTGCTACACGGCGTGCATGACTTATCTGCTCTTCAGATCCGCAGCTTATGACAAAGCCGCTGATGAATGATCAGTGTCCCACGCGTGTTTCATTCCGACACACATGGGCCTGGCTTTGCAGTGTCACGGGAAATAATGTCTTAAAGCAACGCTGTGTCTCTTTGCGGAGCTTTTCTTTAAACGTGGGCTATGCGCTGAAATCTTGGTGGGGATCTTCCTCCTGGAGTTCCTCTTCCTCCCGGGATATCGAGGCTGGCTTAGGCTAGCACCAGCCGTGCCTTGTACATAGGAATGTGGCGATCTTAGCCACTCGGCGTCAATTACTCGCTTCTTGTGCTGAGATTTCCCTCCCCCTGTTGGCAAGTCAAGCCTCTGACTATTCGATCCTCAGAACGGCAGCTCCTTGGGAATTGCTACTGTGCTTGAAAATGGGCATTGGAAACTCTGCATGGAGGAGAGGTCATGTGTCCGAGCTCTGTTGGCCTGCGCTGCAGCCCATCACCAGAGGTCCTTTCAGGTCGTGAGCTACGCAAGTGTCTTTCCCACGTGTTGAACCTCATGGCCCAAAAGACGGAGAGTGTGCTCTTCCACAACTGGCAGATGCTTGCTAAGAGCTGCTGGGGAGTGGGGGGCATCTCAATAGAGAACCCTTACTTATCTCTGAACAAGCCGTTGTGACTATAGGAAGTGTTTAAAAGCACCATGAAAAGAATATGGGAGGAAATGGTTTCATTCAAAAGAATCCGTTGAAGCTCACGGCACCCAAACACACAGTATGCCCATTAAGCGCACACACACATCCCTAACGGGACATGAACAGGCGTGATTCAATTAAACCATAATCAAATAATTACGTGATCATTATAATGAGATAACAACCTGGAGACACAGTTGCAGATGTGCAAAATACGTAACTAGGCGTGGCATTTGCGTCATTAACAGCAGACAAGATTGTACGCTGAAAGAAACAGATGTTTCTCACGTGGTAAACAGGGATTTCAACGGGTCATCCTTTGGAGGAATCGTGCGTGCGCGCGTGTGTGCGTGCGTATGTGTGTGCAAGCATGTGTGCTCCCGTAAAGGATCAAGTTGAATGATCATGCAGGAAAGAAGGACCAGCGGAGCCAGGTCCCAGAGACTTGTCCATGGTCCTGAAACTATCAGCAGCCAGCCAAAAAGTCAGCTCCCTGGTTCCAGTACCCTAGGTCTTTCCGCTGCATCGCCAGAGCCGCTAAGGCTAGGTCCTGTTTCTGGTCCAGTTTCTGGTCCTGTGAGTAACCTATTTCCGCTCTTCACACACAATCACCCTTTATTCGCTGGAAGTTGTGCTCCTCTCAGTATCAAAAGAGCATTTCACTGATGTTAAAGACACGGATCTTTCCCCAACCTAAGACCCTCCAGGATCCAGGTTGGCTGGGGATCTTTAGCATCCTCTCATACCGAAGTTTCTTACCTCCCAGGACCAGCATGGACCTGTCACTCGTCAGATGCAGGAATGGAGTCCAACGTTGGACTGTGTTCTCCGATACGCGACCCACCCACAACGGCTATTGCTTCTCTAATCAGTCTCCATAAACAATTCGCTGGCTGGAATGCTGGGAAGAATATTCTGCATTTGAAGTCATTGTGCATTTTAGAAGTAGAGCAGATTGAGACCGGAGAAGACAGAAATTCTTCGGTGACAGATGGAAGCCCCTGTAGAGTTCTGAAAACAGCTCTATTCCTGACCCGGGCTCTTCAGCAAGCCTAACCCGCTTCTTTCTTTTTTCCACTACAAAATGATTTGAAGTGTCTTACTTTGAAGGCGAAATGTTTTGCTCAGTTACTTGCTCACAAAATACTGGGGTTGTACCAATTTCCATGAAAAGAGAGCACTCACAGGTGAATGTCTACCCTGGAGGAACTCTTACACGTGTATTTGTAAGTCGCGCCAACTCTGTATTTTTAAAAAATATATATTAATACAGGATCTACAGAGTTTCACTACACAGATCAGACTTGCAGTGATCCTCCTGTGTTGTCTCCCACGTTCTGGGATTACAGGCCCGCCTACCACGCCCAGGCTCGAGTGTGGTTTTACCATCACCCTGGGGTGGGGCCAGCATGCCTCGTCAGGGATCGAACCCTAGCCACTGTGCTTTGCCTAAGCAGGGGCTTCATCCCGCTGAGCTGTATGGCCGGCCTTCCCACTCTTCCATCTTTGGTCTACCCTGCAGGACGTGTGTGTCCCCACACACGGCCCTGGATGACAACTTCATGCTCATTGATAAACTCATCTCTTTTCTCATACGGGGCTAGGAGCAAGCAGCTAAAACCTATCGTGAAAGCTTTTTCGTAAAAAATGATGACATCAATGACACTTCGTGATAATTATTGTTTGCCAGTCCTCTGATTCTATTCTGATTCTGGCTGGCAAATATGCCATCTTTCTGTTTGTTTGATTGAGGTAATGATTTCTGTACTCCAGTAAAAGTGCCAACCAAGTTTGTTTGCTCTTCTTTCTGTGAGGAATTTGTGCAGAGCTACGAAGGAAATAGAGGAAATAAAAGATAAGCTACTGCACTGAATAATATTCATAAAAATCCCTTTCCTAGTATTTCCGCAAATAGCATCAATTGCATATTTGTACAGAGTGCTCCATTTATCTGTGTGAGGATTCCGCGCGATAAGCCAGCCTGCAGATGCAGGATATTTTAGCTGTTCAAATAGGTCATAAAACACAACACTTAGAAAGCACTTAGCTACGCGGCTCCCTGCACCGGCTCGCACGTTGAAACAAAGAAAAGCCTGTCTTAAGCAGTTTAATATTTAAAGTGTCGCCGCGCCAATTATTCGCTCGTGGGGATTTGCCTTGCGGAATTCATGCTTTAACTTAGCGAGCAAAACAAACGTACAGCCCTTCAAAGTGTAGCAAATTTAGGGGCCTTATGCTCTTGTGTTTTAGCTGACAGTGGGACTCGGCTGTTTGCTACTCCGTGTCACCGTTGAAGGAGCCAATTAGCAGCACTGCGCAATACCTGGCAAACGCGCGCCAACATACATCAGCCAATTACCCGTCAGTGAAGGATTACTCCGCTAGGTTTATAATAGCGCACAGCTGAGGCGGCGATTTGCAGTCAGAGCCTACTGAGACGCTTCTGCGCCTAGGCAGCGTGCATCCCCGGTTCTGGGCCATCTTTTCTCACATGGCTCTCTTGCTCCATGACACAGGGCTTTGCATGTCTCCTGCATACCAGTGCTGCCTGCTACATGCAGCCTGCCCGCACTGTGGCAAAGAACGCTCCCTCCACACATTCCCAAACGGCCACCGGGATAGACAGCTCCCCCCGTGAACGATAACTGAGATTCTCAACTTGATTTTTGCTGTATCGTTTTATTTTATTTGGAAGAGTAAAAACCAAAGCATGAAAAACGAAAACAAAGTCGGAAACAGGGTAACACACGGCAATACAGATATTGCAGATTTGTGATAAAAGAGTAGATGATTAATAATGATTGTGAGTTTGAACCAAAGGAGGATTTAATCAGGAGAATTCATTGGGCCAGCAAGATGGTTCAGTGGTCTAAAAAGCCTGCTTAGGAAAGTTTAGGCAACCGCAGGGACTGCAGTTAGATCCCTGGCACCATATACTGTGCCAGCCCCACCCCTGGGGCAGGCTGAGCCAACCCAAAAAAAAAAAAAAAAAAAAAGGAATAAATAAAAATATTTTAAAAATGATATATTACCTGTTTTTATTATTAAGCCCATTGCTCAGATTAGCACATGGAGTTATGCAAGACTGAACATATGAGTGAGCATTGGTACATGCTTTCAAGAGATCTTAAATTTTTCTTCATTTTTAAATTTTTTTTTTCACAACAAAACGGCCTTGTATTTACATTTTTACAAAGTTAGTAACACATGACACAAGGTTGCCTAGCAACTAAGAACTGACTTTAACCAGAGCGGACATTTATCCCAGGACTGAGGTAGCTGCTTTGCTTTAGCCAGGGAGGCCTAGACCTGCCCACACACAGCCGATCAATGTCCTAGCTCCCCTGGCTCTCAACGTAACCCCGTTTTTTTTGTTGTTGTTTTGCCAGAGATGGGTGTTCCATTGCAGTTACAGAAGCTGTATCTGGAGAAGTCTTTAAAGGACGTTTTCAGACTTGGTGCCAGGCCAGAGGACTGATAACTCACTGCTCTTATGGACCGTTGGACTATGTTGGAGGAATTGGCTGAATTTAACTGGCCGATGGTTCAATTTGCAGCGTGAGGCTGAGCGAGTCCTTCCCACGTGCAGCCGTACTTGAGAACCAGTGCTCTGTTCCTCTGAGAGTGGGAGCCGCAAGCCAAGCCCGGGAATGCCCTCTGGGCAGCTGTTAGCAGTTCAGACGCCAGGCAACAGCATTACATCTACGTTTTCTTCTCAGGAGACTCCGATGTGCGTTGAATCTTAGAAGTGCTACTCTAAATCACAGCGTCCCCATCTTTGCGTCCAAAATCATAAGTTTCCACCACAGGGGCCGGGGCAGCAATGGCTCTGTACAGCTCACCCGGTAGATTGGACTGACGGAGCGGATTCCCCTACTCGTAATTGCTGGGGCAAATACTTTATACCTGCACAACGAAAGCGGGCAGATGGAACTCATTTGACAAGCTTTAGTTGATGGTGGGCCGGTGCCAGTCAGAAGCAGCACCACAAAAGGACACGGCGGAGGAAATCTGGCCACCCCAGGGTACCCAGGAAGCAGGGAGAGAAGGGGATCAGGGGAAAAGAGAGTCAGGAAGAGCTCAGGGATCCCATGGTGTCCCGAAGGCCCCCGGCCCAGGATCCAGTCAGACGCAGCCTGAGGTCTGCTTTACTAATCTTCTAGGCGTCTCTGGTGCCCATCAGCTTGACAATCCAGATCAGCCATCGCAAAAAATACCGACCAGGGTAGACGGAGAGGTGGGGATAAGCAACCATGGCTACGCTGAGAGCCCTTCCAATTCTGTCCGGAAAGTTTGTGCTGCTTACTGCCAATGCCTGAAAGGAATTCTGGTGTTTCTTTTTTAAAATTCTTAAAAAGACAATACAAAAAAAAAAAAATAGTAAAAACAAAAAATAGAGATGATGCAGAATGGCACTAAATATTTAAAATGGTATGAATTCAACAATGGTCATTATACTGTGTATCGTGGTCTTCAAACTAGTCACTTAGAGGACCAGATGTAAGCGTGTAAAATGTGTCAACACCCGGCCAAACAGCTACGACCAGCCAGATAGCTCAGCGGACTAAACCGTCTGCTTACACAGGCGCAGGGACCAGGGTTCAATCCCCAGGATGCTGTGCCAGCCCCGCCCCCAGGCACACTGAGATGGCAACTGAGACTGGGCCTGGTGGCGCACGCCTGTAATTCCGGGGCGGGGGAGGCTGAAAATGGAAAGAGTCCGATCTGCATAGTGAGGCCCTGTACACCCTGCTCTGAAATACATAATAAATAAGTAAATAAAATAAAATGGTGAACACTTGAACACGATAGAGAAAAAAATATACTTATTAACTATTTCTTTCAGTCGACCGGCAGCAATCAGCAGTACAGTTATCCAAGCTATCCTGTGTGTACACATAAATTTTTTCTTTCTTTTCTTTTCTTTCCGTCTTTCCTTCCCTCCTTTCTTTCCTCCTTTCCCTCTTCCCAGTTACCCCTTCCCTTTGAACAGACTCCTTCCTTTTCACGGTAACCATTTCATCTTTCAGATACTCTCTACTCTTTCAGCTTCTTACACTAGGGGTATAGTAAGATGCTTACACAGGCAGGTCTGATTTATTTCCCTTTTGAGTGTGGTCCCTGGTTGGATCCATGCACCTAGAAAAGCCTCAAGTTTACCATTCTTTAGAGCTGAGCGATACCTCTTTGTATAAAAACCCAACTTTCTTTTCCACTTATTTCTCACTTCAAGGGCACTTGGGCTGCTTCCAAGATGTAGCTATGATGAACGGTGCTGCTTTTGCCCGCCCCACAATGAACCAAAGCTGAGGTATGGAGATGTCCAGCGGCAGTGCAAGAATCCGTCTTCCCACCGTGCCGGATGTGTTCCTGCACCCTCTTTTGCCTGTCTTGGCTGCTACCCCTGCTTGCAGACCCCTCCGCACATTTTCCCGCAGCAAAGTGTGACTGGGGAAGGGCACCCTTGATGCTCCTGCCTCCTCACAGTGCGGTCTCTGGTCAGATAAAATGTTATCACCAACACCGTAGCCCGACTTGCAGCACAGCAGTGTAAGCCTGTTGGCACTGTTCTTAAAACACTTCCTGTAACGATGTCTTGTGAAACAAAACCTTCCATAGGAAAGTGATTTAATGAGGTAAATGCGTTCGCTCTTCCTGCTGGATGACTACACCCTCAGCTCTTTCTTGGCTAGAGTCAGCATGGAAGAGGTAGCCAGCTACCTGCGGTTGTAGGCAGCAATGCCCAGCGGGAATGCCACGCTTTGCTGTTTCTTTTCGTCCCCCCATCACTTTCGTTAGTGAAAATTTTGTGCCTTAGTTTTGGGGTAGCAGATCCTATTGGGTCCGTCTCATTTTTAAAAAATGTATTTACTAGAAGGTCTCACGACATAGATCAGGCTTGTAGGGATCACCTGTGTTTGGCTTCCCAAGAGCTGGGAGGGAGTACAGGTGCATGCCACCACGCCCAGACTCAATCACCGTGTCAGTGTGCCGCTGGGGCAGGGCTGGCACAGCAGGCCCAGACATCAGACCCCAGCTGCTGTGCTCTGCCTAAGCAGGCGCATTAGTCTGCTGAGCTATCTAGACGACCCTATGTAGCTTCTTAGCTTGCCACAAAGATAAAAATCTCTGACTCTTCACAGTTCTTGAAGGCAACGGTATGCAATTTGTGTGGAAAAAAAACAAAAGTCCTAGAATTTAAATTAAGCATAATGCTCAGACAGAACAGGACAGCAGTTTATGTTGTCAACTTTCCAGTTCAAACCATCCATGTTGTTGTACAAGAGCTGAGCTTTTAGTTCTGATCATAAAGGATTTTTTTTTTTAAAGAATTCCAACAGTATCCTTTTGGGGCTGCTATCATCAGTTGTCTCAGGCGAGGGAATTGTAAAGTACTTAAACGTGTTTCCTCCATGTTCCAGAAAATGAGACATGTGAGGTCCTGACACCAGCAGGTTTGTGGGCTATGCCGAGGGAAGAGGCCCAGCCTCCTTCTACTGCATCAGTCAGCAGAATTCGCTACAGGGGGCACTTTACCAGACCCTTGATCACATGCATGAGAGGAAACCTCAAACTGCCATCACCTCTTTGATTCACTTTCCTCTCTGATGGTGTGAATGGCATCCGGCGCGGCTGTCTTGGTTCCTTTCTGGTCCTTGCTGACACCACAGAACCAACACCCAACATGAATTGAGGAAGGGTTTATTCAACTCGCACTTGGTGGAGGTTTTGGACTGCAATCGGCTGCTTCCAACCCTGGTCGCAGGGCTCAGGGACGACCGCACAAGGCAGCAGAAGACATCAAAAGTAGCAGAGCAAAGAGGGCAGAAAGGAAACTTCCTCTCCTGCCGTGGCAAGCAGGCTTTCTCCCCGGGGTGGTCCCTTATGCCCATGCTAGATCTGGCCTTTCTCTTGCGCAGGCTTGGGATATTTACAAAGAACCATAGCCCTGTGTTGAACGAGTTGAACTTCTGAACCTTTGAAATTGACACAATGCACCACTTCCTCCTCACCCCAGGATGCAGAGCTGCTGAGTTCTTCAGGTAAGCATCCAGACTCCCCAAGTTGACACATCGTGTTATCCATAACAACCTCTCACATGCAAAGCACCTTCTCTAGCACTGGCCTCCACCTGGGGTGTCAGTCCCCTTCCCATCCCTCTCTTTGCTTTCTAACTCACTGAAAACACCTCCATTTTGCTTTTTGATGGCAGGCATGCCATACTTTGAATCTTAAATGAGCCCCAAATGTCCGTGTGTTACAAACTTACTGGTGGTTTCTATTGGGAGGTGGGATTAGGAGGTATAATCTATGGAGACATCATCCTCAGTCATGAGTATTTGAAAGGGATTGTCGGGCCCTAGTCCCTTGGCCTTCTTCTGTTTGAGAACTTCTGTTCTCTCAAGCTCTCCTGTGCTTGGTGTTGTCCCAACATAAGCCTAAAAGCAGCCATGCTCAGTGATTAAAGAGCAGAATCTCTATATGCCTGAAGCAGCATGAACCTTTCGGGGTAAGTTAATTATCCCAGGCAACTTATTATAGCTCTGGGAAGCTGGTGAGGGGGCTGGGAGGTAGCTCAGTAGAATAAGCACTTGCCTGGCAAGTGCAAGAGCCTGAATTCAATGTCCACTTATGAAAAGGAAGGAAGGAAGGAAGGAAGGAAGGAAGGAAGGAAGGAAGGAAGGAAGGAGGGAGGGAGGGAGGGAGGGAAGGAAGGAAGGAAGGAAGGAAGGAAGGGAGGAAAGAAAGAAAGAGAAAGAGAGAAAGAAAGAAAGAGAGAGAGAGAGAGGAAGAAAGAAAGAAAGAAAGAAAGAAAGAAAGAAAGAAAGAGAGGAAGAGACAGGAAAGAAAGAAAGAAAGAAAGAAAGAAAGAAAGAAAGAAAGAAAGAAAGAAAGAAAGAAAGAAAGAAACCTGATGAGTACAAGACACTTCAGAGCACAAATGGTTTCCTGAAAAGTTATATATGTGTATCTTTGTATGTGTATGTATGTTGTCTTAGTTACTTGTTTGGGACAAATACCCAACACTCAAAATGAAGGAAGGAAAGGTTTATTTAGCTCACAGTT
>PVJA010022808.1:26185-33885 GCA_004027025.1 Myocastor coypus | reverse complement strand
CTTTTTTTTTTTTTTAAAGCTCTACTTTTAATCTTACTGTTTCTGGACTCCACTGCACTATTTTTATAGCTTTATTTCTGGTTTGACTTAGCAGGAAAGTAGAGGTGGCTGAGGACTCAGGACACTTAATCTCCTGTGCATATCTGCCAGTATTTCCTTCCCTATACAACTTATTTTAAATCATAGCAGCATTAAAAAGCAAGACCTACTCAACAAAGTGCAGATTCTTTCAATTTGTTGTCTGCTACAATTTTCACCCCAACTGGAATCTAAGAACTTGAGTCTAAACAACAATAGATAATACAAGAATTCATGCATCTTTCTCCCTTGTTTTCAGGTAAAACAAATACGAGTGGAACCAAAACCAAAATGACTATGATACAGCATCAGTTCAAAGCATGATAATTAATCTGCATTGCTGTGGAAATGTGGTTTAAAATAAAATGTTCATTCACAAAAGTAGTAATGACAAAAACAACAAATGCTTGTGCTTTTTTAACTTGTAAGGACAAATAAGCATCAAATAGGAATGCCCACTTGGGAAGACAGGTGATTTGACAGAGGATCTGCCAAGACAGGAAAATGTCTCACCTTGCTAAGCAGTAAATTGGATAGGATTTATTGCATGTATGTGGTCAGGAAACAATAAGTAGACCTCAAGTAATCAGACATGACAGCACCTGGTCACATGTAGTTCCCCTAAATATATCTGATCTTTGTGGAGACCATCTGCGTCAGACAATGAATTGTGTCTCAGATAAGCCAAACTCTATCGCTTTTGACAGCAGAATGTTGTCCAGCCTTGAGCAAGTTGGGGTACCATCCTTCCCAAGGAAGAAAGTATTGGTCCTTAGGCTTTGACTTTTCAAAGGGTTCTAGAGGAAAATATTTGGTTTTTAAAGGTGGCAAAGAAGGCTGTCCTAATTTCCTAACTTGGAAACATAGAAACACGCACACACACACACACACACACACACACACACACACACACACGCAAGCACGCAAGCACGCACGTGTGTGTATTTAAAATTATGGAGACCGACCTCATAGATCAGTGGAATAACGTGCCAGCTTAGACAGAGCGCAGTGACCAGGGTTTGATTTCTGGCATGCGGTGCTGACTCCATGGGCAGGATATGCTGAGATGGTGATAGAGACTTGGGATGGCGGAATGAGCCCTCAATCCCAGCATTTTGGGAGTCTTAAAACAGGAGCATCACTATGAGTCCAATATACATAGTGAGACCCTATGGACCATGTACCCTGTAGACCCTGTCCTAAATATAGATAAATAAGTAAATACATAAATACATAAATACATATAAAATTATGTACCAAATAATACTGAGATTTCATTCCAGATTTCTCCCAGAAAGAATGGCTAACATTATGAACTCAACAAACAATAAAAGCTGGAACAGCTGTGGGGAAAAGAACGCTTCTCCACTATTGTTAGCAGTATAGATTAATGCAACCACAATGGAATTTCATGTGGAGATTCCTCAAAGACCTAGAATTGGAGATTTCATTTGATCGAGCAATTCCCATTATAGATATCTTCCCAGAAGAACTGAAAATACCATATTAGAGCAATCTATATGCACCCATGTTCACAGCAGTGCAATTTGTAATAGCTAGATCTTGAAAACAACTCAAATGCTCATCAGCTGAGGAATGCATAAAATGAGACACTATTTCCATACAACTGAGTACTACTCAGCCATGAAGAAGAATGAACTGGAGACTTTTATAGGTAAATAGATGCAATGCAAAACCATACTCACAAGTGAAATAAACTAGATGCACCTATGCAAACGTTCTATTGTTTCCATAGTGTGAGAACCTGAAATAGTAAATAAGATGCAGAATATACAATAGATATCATAAAATGGGAAGACACCATTCTAAAGGAAAAAATCCTGCAAGGTAGTTAAAATAGTTATATTACCGATTTCTCTTAGTTCATTGAAAAGAAAGGTTTGTACTAATATTTTTGGACAATTAAATAACAAAACATAAAGCTAAATTAGCATACTGAGCTGTGAAAGGCTTAAATCAACAGCCTCAATTATTGCCAGTTTTGCCAATAACCCACCGTGGTTATGGAACATTGGATTATGTATACAATTGCTTTTTCTTAGTTCAATGAGAAGAAATTTGATTGTACCAATTATGATTAGAAAAATTATCACGTCTACACACTGTGTTCTGTATAACTACTAGTAGGACAGCAATATGATTTGCATCAACTACTGGAAATGTACTACTTATGTGTTTTGAAGCTGTCACATTTTTATTTCTTATTAAATACAATAAAAATAAACAAATTCCTACAATTTACACTCTGAGTAGCTAATTTAAAGATAACAATTTGCAATGTATTAACCATTGTTACCCTCCTATTGTTGTGTTTGAAATTTTATACCTATCCATGTATCTATTGATAGGTATGATCTTATTAATAAATAATGAGTTGAGGTCAAGGATATTGCTAAATATTCTACGGGAACATGTTAATATTTTAGCCACCCATTACAACAAAAATGTTACTTAAAATTATAAATAGTGCTTCACATAAATAAATATGAGATATCGTAGAAATTTTCTAACAGTTGTAGATAGTGTAAGTCCCTTTTCTTTTAACATACTAAGATGTTTAACAGAATGCTGACCTAGTAAGTCTACAGTAGATCACAGTTGACTTTTAAAATTTTTACATTAATTATTACACTGTATATTGTTATCTTCATCATATTTGTTTGGAGTACAAGATGCAGACATGATTTCTTATCTCAGCATAATTAGTACAGATCTATCTTTTCATTGCACAAAGAGAAAGTAGCTGTACATACAGTCCAACACTCCATAACAGTAGTGGATTATTAGCTCATCTGGCATTATCAAGGGATGTTGAGTTAAGCCTTTTACAGCTCAGCATATAAATATGCCTTTTCTTTTTTATACCTTGTAGTTAGACTTTTCTGCTGGATGGTTAATATCTTATATTATCTTATAGTATATTATATGTATAATATGTAATATAAGAAATATAACTTTCTATAATATAAGAAACGTAACTTTTGTATCTGATAAGCAGTTAGGTCCCCTTAGGATTTACCTTGAAACCACGTATGGCAGTATGCAGAATTTTGTCACTGTCAGCCATCTGGATGAATCACAGCCATTGCTTGACTGATTTGCTGTCTGTGAATGGCCGAGAAAATGTTTTCTTTCTAGGTGACTCTCCTTAGACATACTGTACACCATTGATCCTTTTCTCTCTAGCCCCATAATCTCCTCGAACAGGAAATTTGGGACTCCACTGAGTTATAGGCCATTACAGTACAAGTTCTTTTCTGTCCTGTGTGCTCACTGAACTTGAAGAGTTAGAGCCAATATATTAGCCCCTCTTGTATCCCTTCTTTTACTTTAATTATTTTATCTTCCAATTCAAATTGTTAGCTCTTCAGAGGAGAAGTTTAATGATATTATTTCCTGTAACATAGACACTTGAGCTTAACATCACTATCTTTCTGAATGTCAAACACCTTAGACTTAACATGAAACTGGTATTTTCTACCAATTATTGATACTCTAAACTTTAAATTCCTATAGAATTTGAAGAAAACACACACACACAATTGCGCATTGTTATAGAGATTTAAGAAGTTAACCATTTACAAATTTTACTTCTGCAGTTCTATGGACTTTTTTTCTTGTCTGATATTCTCTTTTATTTCCTTCCATCTTTTTTTCCTTCCCTCCCTCCCTCCCTTCTCCTCTGTCCCTCCGTCCTCCCTCCCTCCCTTCCTTCCTTCCTTCCTTCCTTCCTTTGTGTCTTTATTTCTTTATTCCTCCCTTTATTTCTTTTTATTTTTAAACAAACATTTACTTGAGAAATAGTATAGCAACAAATTATATGACATTAGAATTAGTGCCTAATTAGAACACCAGAGTGACAGGTATTCCAAGTGTGGTCTTAGTGTTACACATCTGAGATGACCGCATACTTCTCAGAGAAAGAAATACTAGAAGCTAACAAATACATAAAAAATGCTCCACATCACTAGTCATGCATGGAATGCAAATTAAAACAACACTAAGATACCATTTGACTCCAGAAAGAATAGCAGTAATCAACCAACAACAGATATTGGAGAGGCTGTGGGGGGAAAAGGAACACTTCTCCACTGTTGGGAATTCAGATTCGTGCAACCATTATGGAAACCAGTGTGGATACTCCATAAAAAACTAGGACTGGAAATCCCATACAATGCAGCTATCGCTCTACTGGAAATTTTTCCAGAACTGAAAATGTCATATCATAGTGATATTTGTGCACCCATGTTTATAGTAGCATAATTTGTGATAGCCAAATCTTGGAAACAACCAAAATGTTCGTGGCCTAAAGAATGGATGAAAAAGGTGTGATGCTTTTATACAATGGATTATTACTTAACCATAAAGAATAATAAACTTGAAGCCTTCGTATATAAGTGGAAGTATCTTGAGCATATACTCATACGTGAAATTAATCAGACCTACATATGTAAATATTATACAGTCTCCCTTGTGTAACTACAGAAAAGAAGAAATAAAAATGGAAAGGTGTAGCACAGTTAAATAGAATGTACGAATTTATAGATCAAACAATGAAGAGAGAGCTAGTAGAAAAATCAGAAAACATGGTAGCAGAAAAAATATGCATTTATATACAAAGATAGTATAGTCCATGATTCTCAAAATGTCCAACAGATTTTTAAATCTAGCATGTAATCGGTAGAATTTTCACCCTGACTAAGTATATATACATGAACTAAGCAAATACACAGAGGACAGAGTTGATGTTGATTTGCACAAAAGCACCAGCTTTGTGGAAGTATGAATGGATCACCCCACTAACCAAGGAGTAGATCAACAGTTATCTTCCATCATGGAATAAGCTAGAACAGGTTACCTGAAGTAGACAAGATGATGGACCAACTTTCATAGCACACTGATGAAAGTCCTAAGACTTCTATTTTGACAGTTTATTTTTTTGAAAAATATTTGTACACAACAAGAAGACATCAAAAAGTGTATGCTTTTCTCCAGGTTACCTGACTAAATCTGCTATGACCAGTGTTTTAAATTGTAGCTCAACCACGTGCTTAAATTACACTACAAGGGAAAACAATGGAAAATAACAAAACTTGAATATCAAAATTAAGTCTTCAAAAGTTTCAAAATTTAGGGCCTGCTAGCTCAGCAGATTAAAGTGTTCACAGGCAGGTGCAGAGGCTGGGGTTTTGGTCAATTGCCTGAGATGGCAATTGAGACTGGGTGTGGTGACCTGCGCCTGTAATCCCACCTCTTGGGAAGCTGTTAACAGGTGGATCACTATGATTCCAATCTACTAGTGAGACCTTGAGCACCCTGTGGACCCTTCCCTAAAGTACAAAAGAAAAGTTTCAAATTTTAAACATCACAATGATTCAGAGACACGAAGGCTAGATTTTTCTTTCAAGCATTATATATATATATAGACTGTTTTATGACAAGGAATATTTACATTACAGGGAAATAGATATTTCTTTTTTAGAGAATACAAAATAAAAATTGAAAAATAGCTTTAGAAATGATACAAATTTCACTGAACAAAGCAATAGTGGGGGTTTGCATGTTAGCTCAATTGTTTAAGTCCCTGCTGAAGAAAACCCAGTCAGACTCTGAGGATCAAACTGCGGCTTGATTCACAGCTCCACAAGCCTTACAGGGCAGGCAACACAATTGTGCAAATTGTCAGGAATAGATACATAACCGCGCCATTTCCCTTCTCTTTTTTTTTTCCCTTATCATCCCAGTTTTGCCCATCCATTGAATAAATTCTTTCCTTTTATAATATCTATTTTACTTTTCAGATTTTATTTACTGCTGCAGGTTCCCACATTAGTTAGACAATGTGATATTTACACATGCAGGTCTGATTTATTGAACTTACTAAGACAATGTCTAGCTCAATCTATCGTGTTTTTATACCTGAATAACACTGCATCTTTTACAAATCCATATCTTTTTTCATACTCTTGAGTTGATGGACACTTGGATTGTTTCCAAGATTTTGCTATGACTAATTACACTATTATAAACATGGGTGCACATATATCACTGTGCTATGATGATTTCAGTTCTTCTGGAAAAATGCCTAGGAGAGGAATAACTGGCTAGAGTGGAACCTTCTAATGTAGCTTCATGAGAAATCTCCATACTGATCTCCATAATAGTTGTACCGGGCTCCACTCCAATGAACAGTGAAGAAAGGTACCTTTTCTCTTACAGTCTCTCCAGAACTTGTTATTGGTTGACTTCCTGAGATAACCATTATTCTGGCATAAGATGGTATCTCAGTGCTCTTTTAATTTCTATTTCTTGAATGGTTAATGACGATGAACTCTTTTTCATATATTTATTTATGATTTGTGTCTCTTCATTTGTGAAGTGTATATTTATCTCAGGTGTCCATTTTTGTATTATGCCCTTGAAATTTTTAGGACTTTTTAAAAATTCTTTATATGTTTTGGGTAGTTGTTCTTTGACTGAAGGACAACACCCTATAACTTTCTCCCAGTTTATGGGCATTTATTTTATTCTGTTGGTGATTTATTTTGATATGCAAAACTTTTCAATAGATGTAATCCCAGCGAACTCTCTAACTACCCTGTGTTCTTAAGATTTCTTTTTTTTTTTTTTTTTTTTGTCTTTTTGAGACAGGGTCTGGCTATGCAGTTGAGGCTGGTCCTGAGCTCACTTTTGTAGCCCAGGCTGGTCTCGAACTCGCACCAATCCTCCTGCCTCAGCCTCCCGAGTACTGGGATTACAGGCGTGCGCCACCATGCCCGGCTATGTTCTTAAGATTTCTATCTGCTTTCTCCTCCAGAAAATATAGTGTTTCAGTTTAACAATAAGATATTTGATCCTTTTTGAATGCAGTTCAGTGCATAGTGAAAAGCGTGGGTCTAATTTTAATTTTGGCAGGTGGAAAGCTAGCTTTTCAAGTACCATTTACTAAAGAAGCTATCATTTTACCAGTGAATATGTTGCCACTTTTGTTTCAGCCAAGGTAGCTGAGTGTGTTTGTGGTGGTTTTTGCATCTTCTAATCTGTTCCACTGATCCTCAGGCCTGATTTTATGCCAGGGCCTCACTGATTTTATCTATGTAACTTTGTATTATAATTCCAAGAAGGGATGTGATGTCTCCTGTCCTTCCTTGGTTGGCCCTGGCAACCAATGCCACTCCCCAAGGCAACCCTTGGTTGCTCTTGCTATTTTAGTCCCCTTCTGGTTCTAGATGAATTTTATGAATTTTATGAATACTTTTGCTAGATCTGTGAGTTCTACTAAAGGTATGTTAAGTGGGATTGGCTTGAATCTGTGCAACAATTTTGGGAGTAGGGCTATTTTCACTGTGTTGGTGCTTCTTATTCAGGAGCAATTAATAGCTTTCCATTTTCTGAAATCCTCTGTGGTCACTTTCTCAGAGTACTACGATTTTTTGCTGTATCAATGTTTCACTTTTTTAAAGATTTATTCCTAGGTATTTCATCTTTTTAGTTGCTATTGGGAAGGCATGGTCTTCCTAGCTTCTCTCTCAGTGTGTTCATTGCTTGTGTATAGAAATACTATTGATTCCTGAGCATTGACTTTGTATCTTGCTAAACTA
>PVJA010022808.1:0-21085 GCA_004027025.1 Myocastor coypus | reverse complement strand
AAAACTTTTGCGAGAGATAAAACAAGAAGACAAAGCCTCTCCTCACTCATCCTCAGCTGGGAGCTTGCAGATGGGAGTGTGCAGATGCCTGTCGTCGCGGATGATTTGCCTGTCCATAGCCGTGACTCCCTGTGGTACTGACAGAGAGGCTACACCTCTTTATACAAAGTTTATTTCTTCAGACAACTGCGAAAGAAAAATTCAGCTAGCTTTGTTCTGATATTTTAAAAAATACATCGAAATAATCCAGAAAATAAGTTAACGGAGAGGGAAAGTTTGGGTTTGTTCACGGCAGTAGAACAACATAGCCTCACAGGGCTCGCGCACACTTCTGCCATTTTCTGGTTCTCAAAGTAGATGGAAGACTACACAAGTTTTGTTTCTTTCAACATGAACTTTAGATATATTTTGGCATTAATCAAGCTGCAAGTATTATTTAAAATGACCTCTATTTTCAGACTCATTACAACTTTGCATCTATATTTCTTCCTATTATCATACTGAGGAGTTCCTTAATTAAATTGTTCTGTGCATCCAGCTAGATGAAGTTCTCGCTTCACCACTTTAAGCAGCATGTGACAATTAGATAATAAAGTAAAACAATTTGAGACCTTATTTCATTTGCTAGCTCTGAAATTGAATTTTGCCACATAAATCACATTTAATTTCATTTCATCAGGGGACATTTCTCTCAACGTCAACAGTAGCATATTTTGTTTTGCATTTTATGTTCAGATAATGACCCCACATATGAAAAAAATTAACCTGTAATCAGTCATCACCTATCAATTCTCCCTGTGTCTCTGTTTCTCTGTCTGTTTGTCTCTGTATCTGTCTCTCTCTCTATGTCTCTCTCTCTCAATCACACACACACACACACACACACACACACACACATATATGCATATAAGTATGTGTAGGTTCTACAGTTTTCTACAGTTTCTACAATATCTAAAGTACAATAACTTTCACATATTGCTGTGGCAGAGACAGGGATCTATATTTTTTACCTTTCCATGCCACTAACTTTGAGCAAAAGGCCATTGTCTCAAAAACTAATGTTTTCTTCTACATTTATACAAGTAAAGAAATAATAACAGTGTACAGTACACCCTTATTCAGAATCGATTTGTCTCTTTGCCTAATTGTACTATCTGATAGTTTCTAATACTCAACATTTGTTTGCATAGATAAAGGCTTTGGAATAAGTTTCCCACAGTAATTGAAATGCTTTCCCATAAAATTGCGATGCACGCAGTCACAGGACAAAATTGCTTACTTAATCTTATGACTAGACCAGCCTTTAGAGAGTGTCCTTACTGGGCCAGCCAACTATTTTGCCCAGAGCGATAAAGTGCCTGTAAGCAGACACGGAAGCCAGGGTTCCATCACCAGGCCTGCAGGCCCCGTCCCTGGGGCACATGGAGGCCCGGATCATGCCCGGATCATGAGACTGTGCGTGGTGGCCAGGACCCTGTAATCCCAGCTCTTGGGAGCCTGTAAACAGGTAGATCACTTACAAGCCTTATCAAGTAGTAAGACCCTGAACACCCTGTGGACCCTTCCCTAAAATGCAAAAGAAAAGAAAACAAAAGAAAGGAGAAGAGAAGAAAAGAAAAGAAAAGAAAAGAAAAGAAAGTGTCTTTACTGATGAAAAGAATTTTTTTTTTAATTTTCATTGTTATTTTACCTTTTATTAGTATGTGTTTGCAGTACAGGATTCTCAAATTCACCCAAAGTGATTAGTGCATACATATGACACTCTCAATTGTTTTTTTTTTTCCATTCCTTACAACTCCCTTTTATTTCGCCAGCAACAGAATAATTCAGTTATCTTACCGTTCTTTATGAAGTAAGTTACCTACAGATTAACGGGAAGGCCACAATGACACAAAACATATAAACCACAAAAGACCATCACAATAAATAAACATACACTTTTTTTTTTTTTGTCTTTTTGAGGTAGGGTCTCACTGTGCAGTTCAGGCTGGCCTTGAGCTCACTTTTGCAGCCCAGGTTGATCTCGAACTCGCGCCGATCTTCCTGCCTCAGCCTCCCAAGTGCTGGGACCACATGCGTGCGCCACCATGCCTGGCTAACATATACTTCTAGATATATTGATCATGCCAGATTATACTAACATTTTTTTTCTTTCTCTTCTTTCATATATCTGTCTTTTATGTCACACTTCATTTACCTGTTTTATTTTTTTTTTCTTATAAGAGAAACCAGGTGATATTTGACTTTGTGTTGCTGATATCTTTCACTCGACATGCTCTCAAGCCCTTCATCTTCTTACAAACAGCTCAGCTCTCTCCTTGTCTGTGGCACAGTATTCAGTCACTGCACATAAATGTCACATTTTCTTTATCTATTCCGTTCCTGGTAGACACACAGGCTTCTCCCAAGACTTAGCTATTATGAGCTGTGTCTCTCTAGACACAGCTATGCACATATCACTGGGATGGGATGTCACTGATGCTTTGGGAAGACACTTGCTTCCTCCCTCACAGTGATGGCATTCATCTGTGCTTCCACCAACACTTTAGGTGAAAGAGGGATGCCATGTATCTGAAGTGTCAGACATTGATATTTCAAGTCTTTCTATCAGAATACACTGAACTCAATCATATGGAGTATGACATTCTATCTTTAAATTTTTTACTTGGCATTTAATATTGGATCAGACTTTGTTGTTTTTATGACAATGGAGATTAAATATTATTTGTTCTGCTCTAGTTCCATAGCCAAAAAATTACCAAAATTGTACATATTTCCAGGTACTGAATTTTGTTAGAAATAGAATTAACAAGTGCAAGATAATCTGAGTCTGCCTTTCACTTCGCAAACCAAGAGAATCTCTCTGTTTATGGATTTCTTATACTGAGAGCTATGTGCAGATTCCCAGGAGATTACTCTTAATAAAATCTAGAAGAGTTAAATCAATTAAAATGATCAGGAAGAGCCATAAGGTCAAGCCTGTCCTGGAACTACAGCTTTAACAATAGGGAGAAGCAGAACAGAAGTGGTCAACCCTACAGAAAGCGACCTGTAGGGCCCTCTTAAAGAAACCGTTTAAAGTAACCTCACTGAAATACAAGGCAGGACAAAAAGTCAGCTCAATAAAATGAGGAGAAAATAAATAACCAAAAGTAGAAATATGAAAAGTAAATTGAAATTCTGTTAAAAAGATGAGCACACAAAATACTGGAGCTGAAAAATACAACTAAAGAAATTGAAAAGGAACTTTAAAACATTAAGACCAGAGTCAATGAAGAAGAAAAGATAATTTGTAGTGTCAACATATGTTACTTAAAAACATAGGATCAGAGAAACCATTAAACAGGAAAACAGAATCTATGAAATCTATAGAATGTTAATGAAAGCAATACAAGCACAGGTTCAAGAAGAATGCATAACTACCTGTGTGAAGATGCCATATTCTCATGTGCACAAAATCCCACAAGCTCCAACAGAAAAGTTGGAACTAATAAATGAGTTCTGTAAAGTTGCACGATTCAAAGTCTAGACACACGCATCTGTACTTCTACCATATATTAACAGCAGTCTTAAGAAATCAAGCCCATTTGTAATGGCTGCAGAAATTCATCTTACATAGAGTAAGTGTAACTCAGAAGTCAATGCTCTCGCTATATATGAGAAGCAAATTATTACTGAAAAAGATATGCTCTGATGGGTTGTTTGTTTCATTTATCTTTTTATTCATAGATATGCTTTTATTTTATTAAAAAAGAATTTCATAAATTAGTAAGAATAACAAAAGTTAATGCACATTCCATCATTATCATCAGTGAAGCTATTGAGAGTTCAAGACAGAGACCAAAAATGTTTTTTAACCAATAATTCAGGAAGAATATTTCTTGTACTGATGAGAGGATATTTTTTCCTTTTTTAGGTACTTAGTACAGGGTCTACAGGGTCTCAGTATACAGATTGGAGTCGTAGTGATCCTCCTTTTTTCAGCCTCCTGAGTGCTGGGACTGTAGGCCAGCACTACCACCCCCAGTCTCAATTGCTGTCACAACGTGCCCCATGGCAGGAGATTGAACCCCAGTCACTGCCATGAGAGCATTTTGGGGTTAGGGCCCATGTTTACAACTACTTAAGGAGAGTGTTAAGATCTTCAAATGTTTGGCTTGAATCCTTCACTGTGACTGTTCTTGGATAGTTGGTCCTTTTCTTCTCCAACAATTTGAGTTTCCCAGCCTCTTTCTTCAACTCTGCATTTCTGTTCCACTTGCAGCACCGCATTCTCAGTCAGTTGCTTAGGAACCATCTCTGGAGGCACTACTGTCACTCTCATCTGCACACAAGTTAACAGTACTTGCTGTCTCTATCACACGCTTGACGTTTTTACCCTATTCACCCCACATAAGTCCTTTGAAATCATGAACGATATCTAGAATGTGTTCTCCAGGTGCCATTCATACACTACTTCAAATCACACCAACCCTAAGCAAAATTGTTCCTGAAGCCAGAAATGTGATACTTCTTCCAGCACGTATGTCCTCCTCGCTGTTGTCAGTGTCTCCACAGTGTCTTCCTCAGTTTCATTCAGAGTTGGCACCAAGGTCTTCTTCAGGTCATTGGTCTTAAATGCTGTTCTAATTCTAGATCTATCAGTTGGATGGGAGAGCTAATTTTTGTAAGGAGAAATGCAAATTTGATGTGAGATCAAGGTCAGAAATAAGATGAGTATGTCAGGGAACATTTGAGAAAATAAGTAAAATATTGAAAGCGATATTTTCCACCCAGATGCTATTTCTTCATTGCAATGTCATATCAATTTAAGAAGCCATATGGGGGGCTGGGGAGATAGCTCCATGGCACACGTGCCTGCCTGGCAAGTGCAAGGTTGTGAGTTTGAAACCTGGTCCTTCCAAAGAGGAAAAAAAATTGAAGAAGAAGAAGAAGCCATAGGAAAGATAACGCAGGCCACATGTAGCTTCTTGCTTCTGTAGTATACTGATGATGCGTGCTGGTTTTTGTTTGTTTGTTTGGTTATTATATTTTAGGGAAGGATCTACAGAGTGTTCGGGTTCTCATTACTCTATCAGACTTGTAGTGATCTGCCTGTTTACAGCCTCCCCAGGACTGGGATTAGAGGCAAGCGCCACCATGCCCAGTCTCAACTGCTGTCTCAGTATGCCTCCCTGCACCTGCTTGCAGTCACATTAGTCTGTTGAGATACTTGGCAGGCCCTGATGTGCTCTTTCTGATATGCTTGCAGGTCCTGAGATTTTAATTCTGTCCAATCACTATCAAGCAAAATTATTACTCTGTCCTTTAAAAACCCTGAAACCTGTTACTGAAATGACTTCCTGTGTGATGAAATTTCTTTCAGGCATTGATTTTTAGAGCAGGGGAATTTTCAGATGTATATTAAAGATATGCTCTGGCAAGTAGTTTCATTACACCATCAGCTCGTGCAGAGTTTCTGTTAATTATTCAGCTGTGGTCTTTCCATGAGCATGCATAGCCATGCTTTCATTTTGCATTACATAATGAATCGTGATGCTTGAATCAGGAAACTCAGCATCATCCTTAGGTTGAATCTTTTCTCCATACTTTTGGTCCATTGATTTGTTTTCCATAGTGAAACATCTGCAGCTAGATAACATTGAAAGAAATGAGGATTATGGTGCTCACAAAATAAGCCAGGGAATTAAATGGCAAAGTACCAGTGTTGGCTTGGCTCCTCTGATTACATGTGTGATGGTGTCGTCATGGTAAGAATCTTTTAGAAGAGGAAGAATTCACAACTCCAGCGAGAAAGTCTGTGGTGGGTCCAGACAGACCGCCCAGTGAACCAAGCATCTCCTTAGGCAAGCACAAGGAATGGGGATTGAATGCCAGCACCACATGCCACACCACCGCTGCCCCTGAGTGGGCTGAGCTGGCCACTGACTCCAGGCGTGATGGCACAGGCCTGTAATCTCAGCACTTAGTGGGTTGGAAATAAAAGGATGATTACGAGTCTGAGCTGCATAGTGAGGCCCTGTTACAAATGCATAGATGAAAGAAAGAAAGAAAGAGAGAAAGAAAGAAAGAAAGAAAGAAAGAAAGAAAGAAAGGAAGGAAGGAAGGAAGCAAGAGAGCCAGCCATGATGTCCCACAACTGCTTCCAAGAGCTTGTCCACAATTGACCAAATACTGCCTACTAGGCTCATCATCTTTGAGCACGGCCCCACCAATCCAGGATGAAGACTCTGACACAAAGCCATTGGGGGAAAGCACATATAAATTAATGCACTCACAAAAGAGCATTTCTCCTTAGCTGTGACTATCACAATGTGGAGGGAAATACTTCTATACCCATTCTTTAATCCATATCAGTAGAAGTTTCTCTAGGTCACAGACCAGCAACTCTTACACAGTGTTAGTGGCATTGCCTTTAAGAAAGAAGAACCTGAAACATTTTTCATCACTCAGTTCTTATTCTTTAATGTTGTCACTTGGGTAGAATGAGACATGCCTGATTGGTGACAAATACCATCACTAATTATCTACCCTGTCACCCTTAATTACTTTTAATTTCATTTGTAGGTCAGAAACTTGATGTGGCTTCTTACTAGTGGACTTTGTATACTTACTGTTCATGCTGAATAAAAAGTGAGATTAAATTCACCACAGGAGAAAAGAATAACATCAAAGAGCACATAACACATAAAATGTAACAGACTACTCCTTATATAGCAAAATATACTTTTTATAGTTAAGTATGTTTCATAAGCAGCACTGTATTATAATATTGTAAAGGCATGAACTGGGTGTGGTGATGGATGCTTATAATACCAGGATTCAGGAGGCTGAGGCCAGAGGAGCGCTTTGAATTTGAGAACAACCTAGGCTACAAAGTGAGCTCAAGGCCAGCCTGAGATGCACAGAGAGACTCTGTGTCAAGAATACAACACAAAACATTATAAAAGAGTAGTAAAATCAATTAAACTATTTATATAACCATTTATTACCATGATCAAATATATATTGCATGCAACTGCATATGCTAAATATGACTGGCATACTGTAGGTTTTTTTTTTTTTTCTTGTTGCAGAACCTTTATTTGTTTATTCACTTATTTTTATGGCCGGCTCAGTCCGCCCCAAGGGCAGGGCTGGCGCAGCATGTGGGTGCCGAGGATCGAACTGCGGTCCCTGAAGCCGCCCAAGCTTTCTCAAGCAGGTGCTTTAGACCACTAAGCCATCCCGCCGGGCCCCTGTAGGTTTGTTTATACTTACAGCACTACAAACATGTGAATTACATTTTTCCCCACTTATAATGAGCACAATATAAAGAGATGATAGGTATATTTTAGCTCCAGTGTAACCCTATGTGTCACAGGAGATGTGCAAGCTATAGTTGGCTACGTGTCATCATGTAGCAAAATGCTCACATATCCATGCATGAGTGTGTGTAGCTCTAACTTGTTTCAAAACCACATGACACACTTCCAGTGTGGTTGCCAGTGTCACTCTCATTTCAGACTCAATTTCTTTATAATACAAATATCCAAAAGAAAACAAGTTGCTTATTTGAAAATAATTGGTAAAAGTAAAAACAAAATCACTCAGCAAATGATAATATTGCAAAGACTATTTTCCAGCCAACACACTGGTACTAATAAGATATCTCTAATTAAATTAAGTCAACTTCATTCATTTGATGTTACCATTAGTTTGGCATATGTGCACATATTTGTGTGTATCCACTTCCGTTTGCATTCCTAAAGTGAATCAGCAGTTTTTCTCTTTTTATTTTTGTCACTTTTCATGTTACATAGAGACAATTTGATTTTACTTTCTTAATTATATAATTAATTTGAACATAACATGAAAATAGCTGATCTATTCAAACTTAAATATCACAATTGCAAATTTCATACCATCTTATAACCTGATTGGTTCGACCTAGTTTTCTTCGAATTTCATCATCTTGAACAAGTAAAGAAGGAAATTGGCTTAGACCTTCTTCCTTGTGTCTTTGAAGAGCTGTGAGTACCCTAATTATCTGCTCCAGTGCAATTTTAAAATGTTTTAATAGTTCATTTTATCTCCTGAGGAATGCACTTAGTTTCTGAGAAGTTACCATCTGTTTTTTATTTGAACATTCACTGTAGGTTAAAAAATCCACTTGTGTGTTCAGGGCTATCAACGTCATCCATCAAGAGCTTCCCATTTCAAGGACAGATACTCTGCAAATATCAGCAGAAGGCATAAATATAACAGCTATGCTGCAGAAAGGACCACATCTGTAATGTTTCCTATCTTCTCTTCCTAGAGAATACAGACTCTTCACATTATTTTTCAAGTATCTTTTCTCCAGTGTGCATAAACTTCTCAAACTATCTATGTCAGAACTGGTTTAGTAAACCTGTTAACTTCTTGCAGTTACCTTTCTAAAGAGATATATTTTTAGAAAAGTTTACACAAATATCAGAATTTTAAAAAAATATCAAAATCATTGAAATGGAACAACTGAATGATATAATAGTATATTTGGATACACATAAGGCAATGTGACTTAAATATCAGTGTAAATTTTTAATTATAATTAGATATTTTAAATAAAAGGAAGATTTTGGTTTTAGAAAGAAGTTCTTCAAATTATTTTGTAGGAACTTCTCTTTATAAAAAGGTTTTCTAGTCGCAACACAAAAGTTAATGTCACCCAATACTTTATATTTACATATAAAAATTCATTCAGAGAGTGAAATATACAAATATATTGATTTGTCATCAAAAGCCGGACTTTGAAAGGACAAATTTCAAAGCCAGCCTGTAAAGTTTTTGAACAGCAAATAGACTTCAAGTGAAAATTTAAAAAGAAGACTGGATATTTAAATGTTTCTTTTTAGATATGCATGTACTCCTTCATGCTACAGTCCAAAGAAAAGCAAATATTATCCCTGTTTTATGCATTCAAATATAGTGCCTACTCAAAATGAATTTTCCTAGACTATATTCTAGCACATGTAACGTAGCAAGTTCCAAATTAAATCTCAGATATCTGAATTTACTAGATATAGAGTACAATAGAAAAATTAAAATGGATATTACAAATTTTAAAATGTTAGCAACACTGTAAACGTGAAAATTCTCACTAATACAACTATGTAAAAGAAAATTTGAAGGTATGAATTAAGAAAATAATTTTGCTTGGAAGATATAGACATTTTTATAAAACATTCTGTTTATTTTTACAATTATGTTACAGAAATATCTCAATAATTTTATCATATTTACTTTAAAAGCTTATTAGAATTCAAAATAGAAATTTATTAAGTGTCTTAGTTACTCTTCTATCGTTGCTGGGACAAATACCTGACACACAAAATGCAGGAAGGAAAGGTTTATTTAGCTCACAGTTACTGGAGGTTTCAGTCCGTACTTGGCTGGCTCCACGGCAGAAAGGCACATGGTAGAGAATAGCAGTTCATGGAGGTAAAATACCAACAATGGCGACAGAGGCAGCAGAACAACCAGGGGAGCAGAGAGCAATAGCACTAGTCTGTCTTTCTGTCTCTGTTTATATTACATTCAGGTTTGCTGACTCAGCCTATCTGCCTTAGGTCACACCCACAATCCCTGAAGTACTCAGACCCATAATCCCATTCATACTAAAACACATAATCCCAGTGGATCATGGACAAAGTCTGAAGCTCTAGAATTGATTGTATGAGGCTTTGGGGAGACAACTAGACATAAACAATAACATTAATGAGCTTTCCTTTATTATATCTAGCACAGTTTTAAGATTTGACAATTGAGCCATGGCAATAGCTCAGAGTTCTCAGTGTCTGCATAGGCAAGCTCAATGACCTGGGTTCGATCACCGCTATCACAAGTCACTGTTCCTGCACTGGATGTGTTGAGCAGCCACTGAGACCAGGCATGATGGAGCATGCCTATAATCCCAACACTGGGGAGGCTGAAGTAGGAGGATGACGAGGAGTCTGCGATGCATAGTGAGACCCTGTACTATTGCATAAAATAAAAAAAAGTATCTACAACTTACAAAGCAACAAAAGAAAGAAAAACAGGAAAAACTAAATCATAGCCCTATTAATTCTTAGAACTATATTGTAGTGGTACATTTCTAGGCCCTTTTTCCTTGTCTCATATTCTCTTTTATTAGCTCTTTTTCTTTCTTTCTTTCTTTCTTTCTTTCTTTCTTTCTTTCTTTCTTTCTTTCTTTCTTTCTTTCTTTCTTTCTCTCTTTATTTTTAAACAAACATTTACTTGAGAGAGTATAGTCGTAATTGATATGACATTGGAAGTAGTATAAGGCCAGAATGATAGGTATTCCCTAGCATGGTTTTAGTATTACATATTGCTATTCTCCTTGCATTGGCTTAGTTCACAGATATCAGTACATATAGTTAGGGTGCAAATTCTACCAATTACCTGCTAGCTTCAAAAACATGTTGGAAATATTTAGGACCATTGACTTAGCCATTTTTTGTATATAAATGCATGTTTTTTTATCCTACCATCCAGCAGAAAAGTTTAACCACAAGTTATAAAAGGGAATGTCACATTTATATGCTGAGTTTTAAAAGGGTCAAGTTAACAGCTTCCAATAATGCCAGAAGAGCTGATAATCCACTACTGTTATCGAATATTGAACTGTATATATAGCTACTTTCTCTTCGTGCAATGAAAACACAGGTCTGTATTAATGATGTTTAGACAAGAAATTATGTCTGCATCTTGTACTCTGAACAACTATGACAAATACAATATTCTATGTACTAATTATTGTAATATATAAATAAATAAATAAATTGCATTTGCAATTTAAAAGCCCGAAGAATAAATAAAATAAAACAAAAAATAAAATCACTTTCCAAAGCCAAAAACCGAAAAGATCTTAGGATTATAGTAATGTATGGATCAAATAATATAAGGTCTCAAAGACACTAAAAGGTTATGTTTCATAGTTTAAAGTTGTTCTTTTGGTATCACACAGACATAAAATTCTATTAAAATCTACTTTTGTGATTTCTTCACTACTTTTGTGATTTTCTTCAGCTTCTAAAGGTTCAATTGCTTGATTTTTGAAATTATGCTTTTGTCATTAAAGAATTTGACAGTTAACACAGTCCATAAAGAGCTGGTTCCGAGGCAAGGGGCAACCGTTTCTGGCAGTGAAAGACAACAAAATCAGTAAGAAAGGAGGAGACAGCAAGCCTCTTTTTATCTCTCATATGGTGTGGAGCCTCCCACCCTAAGGCCACTTTAGAACTCTCTCCCCCAATCTCAGCACAGGACTCTGAACCAATCACAAATTCTTAATCAGCTGCTTCCAAATAGCCCCTTCCACTGAGATGAAGGAGGCTTTGGAGAGAGCCAGATTTTTGCGGGTACAGTTTCCTTCAGTACAGCATAAAGGCCCATAACCCAGCTAAGGAGTTCTAACTTTCCACTATATTATTGTCCTATCATTCTCTCAGTTCAGATAAAAGTCTTTTCTTCTTTGGAACAATGTAACCAATTTATTTATACCACCAGGAGTCATTAAAGTTTATATTTACTGCTTGAATACTGCCACTTTGCATACTTTAAAAAATAAACAGCAAAAACTCACATTAATCACTTTAATACTCATGTTCAAACATACAATTGTTATCATTAACTTAGACTTAAGTATCAGTTGTAAAATTTGAAATATGCGGAAAGTCGTTGTAATGGTTGAGAACTAACCTGTTCTGAGGTGGGGGATATGGAAAGCAATTGCTCCTGGGATGGGGATGGCGCACACATCCTCACGTTGGTGCATTGATGAGTTCGTCGTTTCCTCCAATGTGTGAATCAGGGTCCCAGTCAGGAAAGGAGAAGGCAGAGCCTGTAAGTTGCACCATCCTGTCTCTTCTGGTCCTTTTTGTCTCTGCTTCCTGATTGCCCTGCATTAAACGACTTTCCCCAGATAGTTTCTTCTATTGTGCCTTTTCTGTTTGGAGATTGTAGACCAAGGCCCTAAGCCACTAAAATCTCCCTTTGCTTAAAATACATAATAATAATGGGCATGTAATAACCTGTGAAAAAGGTACAATGAGTAAATTTGTCATTTGCATAGGTGTACTGGAAGTCAAATTTTTTCGCTGAGAATTCCTACTGGCTAAGGGTAACATTTTCTTGTGTTCCATTGTCAATATATGCATTGTTTTCTAAATGATGTAGTGCATTTCTTAAAGCAATGCATGCATTATTTGACCATTCACTGTTGAAATGACTACTCAAGTATATCTTTTATGTATTCTTACTGATTCAATGATTTTTAAAAGTGATCTATCTATACACTACCAATACTTGACTTTTATCAGATATTTGATTTTTAAATATTTCTCCCACTATATGGATTATCTTTCATTCTTTTAAGGATGCCTCTCAAAAATACAATTTTTACTTTGATAACTTCTGCTTTAACTATAGTCTTCATAGATTATGTTTCTTATTTTTTATCTAAAATTTTTATTTTACTTCAACTATACAAAAATGCATTCCTAAATTTCCTTGTAGAATGTCTACAATTTTAGACTTTATCCAGGGCTTGGGATACTCTTACTACTAATTTTGTACATGTAGACTTTATTTAGTAAGTGTCACAGTATGGTTATAAAATATATCTTTTAACAATTATACTGCTAATTATGTTTAATATACAGCTTGTAGTGCAGAATTCTAAGATCAATTGACTAGAGAACAGCAATATCCCTAGCCAGTACAATTATGTACGCTACAAAATCGTTTAGAATCTAAGAGACCTTTTGGAAATACTGTATTTATATCGCTACTTAGGCTCTGGGTAAAGATATTAAAGTAAGCACTATTTGCCTCTTCATTCCTGCCTTATGTATAGCATAATTTGTAATATATTTTCACATAATCAAATCATTATAACAAAGTGACGAAATAAAATTAGCATCTACTTCCAATAGCTTTTAAACTTGTACTATGAATTATTCTGATCTTGTTTAATAATTTAAAAGATAAAGACAATGGAAAAATGCAATACATAGGTGTGTGATAAAGAACCATGTCAAAATAAAAATAAAGATTTCATAAAAAATTAGCATTTATTTTCTGTAGCATAGTAATTTAAGTAATTTATTCTTATAAATTTCTTTCCTTACAAATGGAGAAAATTATAACACTCCATGCATAGTAACAAAGTTAATTTTGTATTTTGACTGAAATTTTATTTTTTATGTATTACTTTTAATAAGAAATAATGGGACAGTTTCGAAACATGTTAGTAGCACATTTCTAATATTTGATATAATGCCTATTGTTGTCCTCCTAATACTTATACAGAGCACAGGGTGTAGATGTGAAAATATTTCTAATCATTATTGGTACGAAAAATTGTTCTCACTGAGCTAAGAGAAAGTAGTTGCATACATAGTCCAATGTTCCATAATTGTAGTGGGTTATTGGCAGAACTGGCAATGTCGGAAGCTATTGATTTAAACTTTTTACAGCTCAGCATACTAATATAGTTTTACATTTTATACATCGTTGTTAAACTTCTCTGCTGGGGTGGGGAGGGTTAAAGGCAAGTTAAAGCAAGATCTGTATAGCAAAACATGTAACTTTTATATCTCCCAAGGTCAGTCAAATCCCCTCAGGATTTACTTTGAAATCATGTACAGTGCTTTGTAGAACTGTTGTCAGTGTCAACCATCTGAAGGAGTCACGGCCATTGCTTGACCAGTTTGCTCTCTGTGAAAGCTCGACAGAATATTTCCTCTCTAGGTGACTCGCCTTAGACACGGTATATATCTTCAATCCCTTTCTTCTGTCGTCTTCTTTGACCAAAATTTTAGGTAACAGTGGATTGGTAGTAACAGAGGCTGACAGGAAAAGAAATAGAACTAATGTTTGGGATACAAAACCCATTAGGAGGACTTTTATCAATGTCTTTTGCACAATATGGTAAATGTAGTTAAGAATAGTGTCATTAATTCAAACTCTCTATTATAATAATTTAAATATTTTCACTATAAAAATAAGTATTTCAGGTGGTGAATATATTTATTAGCTTAATGAATTAGAACTCATTTTGCATCCTTTTCACTTATATTACTTCAAATTATTCATCTAAAATAACGTATCAATTTGAAAGGTTTATTCTAGCTGAGTAACTGCATGGATAGAATCTTAATCTTTCTTAAACAGTACTGGCATGTTATTTCTAAATTAAATGCAAAAATTGGGGCAATCTTGGACGTTAATTTGAATATTTTTTTTTGAAATTTAAAACCTGTCCTTGAAAATGTGACTGGTATTCAAAAGTGAACTGGAGGCATAGAACTGTCATTTGTCCCTTGAATCAGAGAAAAATCAAATGAACACATGTTTTAAAACTTTATTTGAGTTTTGTTGATTTTTTTTTTCATAGGAATGTGATTGTTGGCAAAAGGGTAGAGATAGAAGATAGGCTTAGATTTTTCAGGGAAACTTCATAGTAGTGTTACAGCTTGGACAAATAAAATTCAGAGAAAAAAAGACAGAATATTGGAATTCACAAGGAGAGTCCCAATCTAGGAAGCTCATTCTCTAAAGATCATGCCTGAACTTTCACGGAATGCCAACATTCGTTCAGTGTTCTCTGCAGTTATATTCACTGTTTGATTACTTATTACCTCTCATTGCAAAGACATTGACAAGACATGTCTCTCTCCCTAGATTACTGCACTGAGTCTTAACTACTCAATTTCTCTTTCATTTCCTCCAAGCACTGACCCCATCCATTTCTAATGGGCTTTTAGAGTGATTCTGTTAAAAGCCTATGCTACTGCATTATTCTTGTGATACTCAGCTCATACACTTGCCCACCCACAGAAAGTAAAGGCCAACCCCAGGCCTAGTCTGTTAGGCTCTGCATGCTCCTGGGACCCTCACTGGGCAGGTTTAGCTCTACTCTTTACTCCTTTGTCATTCATTTCTAACATTGCTGATTCCAAAGTTAGGAAATAGTTCTCAGGATACAGTGCAACTCAATAAAAAATTATTAAGTGACAGGTGACTGTACATTTAATGTTTTGAAAGTATAACTAATTCCTTTCTTTATAACCTAGGTGAGCAAAAGTGTTCTTAGTAGAGACTTCCATAGGAAGTGTCTCTGTAGTAATTCAAGAGTGGACATACCTCATGACCTACAACTGCCTTCAGAGCACAAGTTTCTTCCATCTCTTCACCGTATCATGATTTGGGTTTTGATAACTTCACTGATTGCTACTCATTTTCTCATCTCTGAATTATTTTCTTGACAACATGTAAGCGCTTCAAAAGTTATTCATTCTTGTTATTGGCTTTTCAAAAATAAGATAGTTTCTCTGAAATAGATGTCCCCTTATTCCCTTGGCTAAACAATTGATCATATGACTCTCCATGCCCAGACCAATCAGTGAAACAGTGACAGGGTGGTGACTCCCTAGGCTACATATTGTAAATCACTTGTGCATTTCAGAATCACATGGAAGTTTTTTACTTACAGATTTTTGGCACTCAGTTAAAAATACCAGGATCAGGCAATGATGGAGGCATTAAATTTTTTAAAAAGCATTCACTCTGGTCACTACAATTTGCAGTGTAAAGCTTAAGAACCAAAGGTCTATGTCTAGACTAAGTTGGAGCTGGTCATAAAGAAAAGCATTCTGGATGAATGGTAAGTATTTCAGTAGTACACAGGGTCTACAAGAAAGACACGTGGCCACAGGAAGGATACAGTGAAAGAGCAATCAGAATGCTTGCACAGATTATTAAATCTTTGATCTTGTAAAATTTTGAAATTTTGGTGTAACTGTAACAGGCATTTGCATGGTCCAAAGTATTTCATCCTTTTTCATTTTCATATATTAACAAAGGCTGCCATGTGCCAAAGTTAGGAAAGAAAGAGATTTCTGGCCTTGAGAGAAACTTTACACAGTTTTTAACTCCAGGCAATTCCGTCCCACACCCCACTCTATTCTACTCTGCCACACTTGGACAATTTGGTCCTGGTGCTAACTACTGATTTCATTTTTTACTGTTTAGCTAGTGTGTGACTGGCCTTTGGAAAACCAGGGGAAGTGGTAAATCTCCCAATATTTTCTTGTAGATGAGAGTTTTGTTTAGTTTAGTTTTTTTTTTTTTTTTTTTTTTATTCTTTGCAACTAGTTTTCTGCTGCAGATCTTTCATTCAGTGGCTTGACTAGAAAGGGTCTGGATGGCAGTCATTAAAGATCACAAAAGTGGCTTTGCTTCTGAGTGATGTAAATGGATACCAGTTATAACATTCATCTGTGCCCTCCTAAGCAGGGCCCCGAAAGAGTTCTGTAGAAATTTTCAGCGAGATGTTGATAATGTTTCACATTTTGTAGAGATCCATTTCTCTGCTAGAGTGGGTTTGCATTTGAATATGAAGACTTTGTTTGGGGTAACAGCAAGGATCTGCCATATAGTGCGGAAGACAATATTCCTATCTGATAAAGTAAAAAAAAAAAAAAAATTAGAAGTCAATCGTTGGAAGTGAAGCACTGTGAACATAAATTCTATGACCTCCCCTAGTTGCTCAAAGTTCTCAGCACTTAGTAAATCAAGTACTTGCAGATTTCAACCATTAGCCATGTTTTCTTCTGAGCGTCATTGAGGCACAAGCTTAGACATTCTACTGTAAATGAAGAAGGCTTATGAAAGACATAGCTGACAGCTATCACGTCACTCCTCCTTCACACAGATGACATGGAAGCCCTGCACAGTCCTACACCTACAACGCGTTTGTGGTCTGTGCTGTAAGTACAGAAAACTGTTTTTAATATTTTCGGTTATTTCCATGGTAACCAAAAAGTAAATGCACCTCTTGGGACTGTAAATAGTGCATAAAGTTTTGGGTACACTGTTAGGAATGTTCAACCTTGAACATTTTAGCTGTAATCCTCAGCAGTTTTCTGTGTGTTCTTCCATTTTTTTTCCCTTGGAAAATAAGAAAAAGGAAGGAAAAAACAAAGAAAAGAAGAAAAGGAAACAAAAAAAGTGAAACTTAATGCTCCCCTTAGATAAGTAGGAGGAGACAAGCATGGTGGCTTGCCCTTGGAACCCAGCACTGCAGAGGCTGGGCCAGGAGGAGCACCGCAAGCTTCAGGCCTTTCTGGCTACGAAGTGACTCCAAGTCCAGCTTGCACTATCACATGAAGAGCCTGTCTCTTTTTGTTGTTATTTTTTGTTATGTGGACCCTGTCTCATAAATTCAAGCAAAACTAAAGTAAAGGTAGAACATGAGCTTAGGAGGTTAGTACTTGTGAAACTCACACTTGTAAATTATGCGTACATCACAGGGAATGGTTGGTTTAACTACTGACTTACATACTAAAAGGGGGAGTTTGTAAAATTAATAGAAATTGTTGAGCGAGATAAATATAATTTCCATTTAATTTGAAAGTGCATAAATTACACATAGTGTGTACCTAATGCATACATTCAATTAAAATAATAAATACATTTAATTTGTAAAACTAAACAAATATTATAACTTAAAGAATTGTAACATGGGCCCAGCAGGATGGCTCAGTGATCTAAATAGCCTGCTTAGGAAAGCTTAGGCAGCTGCAGGGATCACGGTTCAATCCCTGGCACCACATGCTGTGCCAGCGCTGCCCTCAGGGAAGGCTGAGCTGGCCATAAAAATAAATAAAGAAAGAAACAAAAGTTTTGAAACAAGAAAAAAAAATTTAAAAAGAATTGTAACAATGTACAATGTCATAAACAATAGCCCTTACTGCAAAGAATTTACAATTAATTTGGAAAACTATAAAATGAAACAAAATAAAATATGATCATAGTTTTATAGCCATGTGCATGAAGAATACAGGCTTGAGAAGGAAACTTCAATTGTGAGGAAGTGTCATGAAATTTGTTATTTGAACTTCCATTTTTTCAACCCATACATCCATTTATCTACATTTTCTAATTGTGCAAAAGTGTGTAGCAAAGTATTAAAACATAGCACATAGTAAGTATTGTCTTGTTATTTAAATAGGAAGACACAAATGAATAGAAACAGAATACATACCAAAAGAATCAATCTAAATGAAAAGATCATTATCTATCTATCTATCTATCTATCTATCTATCTATCTATCTATCTCCAAAACCATTCTGATTTAGGTATTATTAATATAGTTGTACAGGTGGATACTTCCAAAACTCAAAATCAGCAAATACTGTTCACTCCTTTCACTCTCTTGTGAAAGTAACAAGACTCAGTCTCATTTAAGTTTACATAGTCTGCAGATGCTTGCCTTTTGCATTGGAATCTTTCTTTATCCTTTCACTAAAATAAAGCATTCTGGAAGCTAACTGCGTGGAAATACAATTAGAAAGAGAAAGCAAACCAAGGGAGATAGCTCAGCAGTTTAAACACCTGCTCTGCGGAGGCTGAGACAGGAGAATCACTATGACTATGAGCTCGAATCTCTGTAGTGTGACAGTGGAAAGAGGAAGGGACAGAGGGAAGGAGGGAGTAAGCGAGAGTGGGAGAGAGGGAGAGGCAGAGACAGACAAACAGAGAGAGAGAGAAAGAGAGACAGAGAGAGAGAGAGAGAGGAAAGAATCTATCGAAAATTTCTTGATGTATCCAGACCTGTTCACTGAAGAACAGATAAAGATTAAAGCAATTAAAAAAAAAAAAAAGAAAGAAATGCAAGAGTAAGTACCAACAGGGACTGGGGAGATAGCTCTGTGGTACAAGAAACTGCCTGGCAAGGGCAAGGTCATGAGTTTGAACCCTGGTTCCACCAAAAAAAAAAAAAAAAAGCCAAGAGTAAGTACCAACAAATATGAAGGCTCAGGAAAGTGCAATTTTTTCTACATAAGTCAAATGCTACATACAGAAGAGAATAAATTTTCCAGAATTTCAGTGCCAAACAAGTGCGTCTGTCTTTTAGCTGAGAGATTAGGATGAGCGATGCAAGCCCTTGGAACGCGCATGCCATGAGGATGGCGATGCTCGGCCAGCTCCCGTTAAGACGCAGAAGCATAACTGGGGGAATGCAAACTCACTGTTCTACTGCTGCGAAGAGACATTCATGTGGTGTAATTCAGCTGTTTGTTTTTCTTTTTTTGTCTATTTTTTTGTTTTGTTTTTGTTTATGTGGGAAATTTTTGCTTTTGCTGCCTGGACTTGTGAAGTTTTATCTTTAAAAATGTGCCAAGTCTAACATTTTGTATTCTATCATTTTTTTCCAGCTGTCTCACAATAGTTTGAGATATTTCAATCTATTTGTAATTAATCTGTGTGTCTAAGGATAGGTAGAAGTCTAAATTCATTCTCTCTGGATGTGCAATTTTCCAAGAAGCATTTATTGAAGAGACTGTCTTTTCCCTATTTTGTATTCTTGGTAACTTTTTTAAAATCATTTTCCAGTGAATATGTGGGTTTATATCTGTGTTCTCACCTTTCTCCATTCCTATAGGTGTCTATTTTTACATCGGTGCCTTGTTATCCAATTTTCGTGGCAAGGTTTGAATCACTTATACCAGTCTTGAATGTGTCTTATTCTTTGGCACAAGAAGGCCTTGTGATTTAGAGGGAGTGCTGGGACAGTGCATCGTTGCTATAATTTTGATTGCAAATAACATTGGGAAGAAGAGGTGCCATGAGCAGTCGCTGTGCTGTGGGGCTCTGTCCTGGTCAGTGAGCTGACTATTGGTCATCCACAGCTGCATGAACAAGGACCAGGACTTTGAGGCGTTCTGAGGCACTGGCCCCCTTCTTCTCTGGCCCTTTTCTGCCTGCTCAGCTTCCTGGCCACCCTGAGCAATCGGGTTTCCTCCAACACCCCTGTCACTGTAAAGTGTCTGCAGTGGAGCCAGTCAGCCAGGGGTTTGAAATTGTAAGTTAAAACAAATCTCCATTTCTTAAATTGTGGGTGTCAGATACTTCATCCTATGCCTTGTTTTTCCTCCTGTCATGAATAATGACTTGGTAGTTTGACAGGGACTCATTACATCTGAGCATTTCTTTAGGGAATGGGGGGCATAAAAAGCAGTGTAAGTTTTCTGAATCTGTAATTACATGACAATCCTACAGAATAAGAGGAGATGTTTGTATATTACACATATAATTGAAGTTTGTTTCTAGAATTTACAAACAGCTCAAATAACTCAAAATTCAAAGTAATACTATAGGATCCAGTAGTATCACTGGATATATAGCCAAAGCAATGAAATTAATACATCCAAGAGAAATTTATACTCTCATTTTATGGTAACTATATTCTTATGTCAGATATACAAATTCAACCAAAATGTCCAACCGAAGAAAGGATAGCAGACATAGGGCCAGGGTCTCAAGCCCTGTCCTAACATGTCTGCTCTGCCCCCAGAGCACACGGAGATGGTGACTCAGATTGGGCCTTGTGGCACATCTGTAATCCCAGCACTGGGGGAGGGATGTGAAAACCGGAGTATCACTACTGTATGATCTATGTAGTGTGACATATAGACCTCATAGGGAGTGTATTAAACATGTAAAAAAAGAAGAAAAATAATAATAAAGACAATGTTGTGTATAAACAGTGAAATATTATTCAACATGGAAAATTATGAAATCCAGTCACCTTCAGCAACATATAACCAGAGTGCATTATATTAAGTGAAATAAATGACACATAGAATATTACGTATTATCAAAAGGAAACTAAGAACTGTTTATCTCATAAAAATTGTGATAGCTTAATGGTTACACTGTGGTTAGAAATAAGTAAAAATATTAAATAATATGTTAGATAAGAGGAAGAAATTTTAGTAATTAGACTAAAAATAAAGTGTTGTATATTCCAAAATACTCAGAATTAAAAATATTGCATATTTTTGGAGCAAGCACATAATAAGTATTTCAGGGAGTTAATATATATATAATCACAATAATTAAATCCTCACACTGTGTGACTCTTTTTTTTTTTTTTTTTTTTTTTTTTTTTTTTTTTTTTTTTTTTTTTTTTTTTTTTTTTTTTTTTTTTTTTTTTTTTTTTTTTTTTTTTTTTTTTTTTTTTTTTTTTTTTTTTTTTTTTTTTTTTTTTTT
>PVJA010022807.1:0-33786 GCA_004027025.1 Myocastor coypus | reverse complement strand
AATATGCAATATGTCAACTTTCAAAGAAAAAAAGGGGGAAAAGAAAAAAAAAAGTAATGTGGATTTAGAAAGGTTAATGTTTAATTGTTTGATCAATCTTATATACCTATATGTATTAATCTAAACTGATCCGATGATGAAAATATGTAATATAACCATTGTTAAATTTAAACAATAAAAGAATTGGAAAAAAAAATAAATAAATAAAATTCTTTTTCTTGTTTCAGAAAAAAAAAAAAAAAAAAAACAAATTCTATGAGGGAGTTGATGTGGTCAGTGTGTTTTTCAAATGTTCCGTCCATCCACTAGCACCAGTGAAACCTGTCCTCCAAGCGTCAAGCTCTGCCACTCTGTGTTGGCCCTGGGATGTGAAAGCTCCAGATCTCTTGGCCCTGCACAGGAGCCTGGCTCTACACCTGTACCTTGAAACTATAGCTGGACCCTGAGTGATCAGAAAGCAACAGTGATGCTGGGACCCCACTCAGACCTCAACTCAGCCTTACCAAGGTGCCAGGGCTGGCCTTGAACCTTAGATCCTCCTGCCTCAGCCTCCCAGGTAGCTAGGATTGAGAAGTGAACCAGCACACCAGGTTGGTGCTCTCTAACAGTGCCCAGGCCACCCACCTTTAATTTCATCAGCTGTATGTTCATTACACAAGATACTGGCACAGCCACGTCATAGCTGCTAAATGTTGGCCAGTACATAGCTGCTAAATGTTTTTTTATCCCTTTTCTTTTTTATTTTCCATAGTCCTTACACTGTTTATTTTTTGTCTGGAAATCTTCGTAAATTAACTGGAAGACTTCATGCCATTGTGTATTTGGAATTAGTGTTTTATCCAAGTTTATTTGAACTATCTTATCATATGCTACCTGTCTCGTCCTTAGGCTCTTTTGCTGTTTTCTTCACATTCAACACCCATTTGTTTATTAAGTTGGAAGCCAGATACTCTTGACTGCATTCTCTTCATCTGTCCAGATTGTAGCACAGCCTGTGACCAAGTGGCGGGGAAACACCTATCTCTGAGATACTCTGCAAATCTCTCTGGGGTCTGTCCAATCTTCCCTCTTTCATGTCCACTCTTCCTTGTGAAATCATTGTTCTTGTTCCGGAATAATTCACGTAGAACTTCACTACATGTGGGGCACCAGTTAACACTCCTAATATTTGTCTTAAAGTTTTTTGTAGTGGTTGATACATTATTTCCACTTGAGAAGTTTTTGAAGTGTAATGAAGTGACTGGGCACCAGGCCAGAGGCCTCATTTAACAAACACCCTCACCTCATGCAAGAGGAGGACAGGGAGATGGTGCAAGCGCTACACCCATCTGGGCAGGGTGAGCAGACTGCTTACAATAGAAGGGAGGAGAAGAGGCCTGCCCTCCATCTCTGCTCTTGTTGCTTTTGCTATTTTCTGCCATCTTGAACTATTATCCCTCATAATACCACCCTGCCTTGGACCCAGCTGATTATGGCCTGAAACCTCCACATGCTGTGAGCTAAATAAACCTTTCCTTCCTTAATTTGAGGCATCAGCTATTTTGTCTCAGCAGTGAGAGAAAAATAGCTATAGCAGTTATTATTTGGCTCTAGGTATCACGATGTTTTGGGGGATCTGCATTTTTGAATTGATAGATGTTTTCTCTGTAGCCTTCAGGGAATTTGGCCGTCCTTCTGTCACACTGATGGGAAGCTGGCCTTGGTTTAACACTCCTTTGTGAACAAGGTGTGTGTGTGTGTGTGTGTGTGTGTGTGTGTGTGTGTGTGAGGGATCTTCTCCTTCTCTTTGGATTGCACATATATGTGGGAGGGTCTGTCTGTTCTCAACCAGCACAGGGCATTACACTGAGACTTCTGCGACGATTCCTGTGGACCCACACACAAGATCCTCCACGTCTACATTCCCACTCTGGACAGGAACATGCCAGGCACAGAACTCTCTGGAACCCTGAAACTGTCCACACTGCAGTCCCTTATGAGAGATGGTGGAGAAGGAGGAAACCCCAAACCTTGTCCTCTACCCACCCATTCTCAGCAGCACTCACGACGTAGGGCTGTTTGGAGAAGTCACTTGCTCGGGCCAGGCATGTCACAGCTGCTGAATGACCGAAGAGCAGTTCTTTAGCTGAAATCTGAAAGGACAGAAAACTTTCACAAAGCTGGAAACTGAAAACTAATAATAGCACATCATGCATACTGGTGAGGAAAACCATCTATAGAATGGCATGCTTTTCCACATATGCATTCCAGGAAAACTGAAGCACAGTGCATCAGAAAGCAAGGAATCGTAAAGTTCTGGGCAGAGAAACTGCTGTGCAGTGTTCTTCTTGTGTGGGTTTGGTATGGAGTGGCAAACCTACAAGACTTTCAGACCCCATTGACCACACTGAGGTTTTGAATACAAATAAGCCCATGTTGATATGTACTACATAAGGGATGCCCCAGGACAACAGCACATACTGTATAACTCTCAGCAGGAAATGAGTCTGCCAAGCAACAAGGGAAAGCACTTTCTTTTATAACTACCTGAATACCACATCGCTGGTGCAAATGTAAATCCGCACAGTGATTTTGGAAAACAGTATGGGGGCCCAAGCAGGCAACCCTCCAAATAATTAACACTAGGGTGAGCCCAGGACCTACAGCCCATGTCTGAGTGCGGATCCATGTCCAGATCTAAAGGAATAGAAACGCATGTCCTGTGGGTGTCTCTGCACCTGGCACCCTGCAGCAGCATCACAAAGGCCAGACAGCAAGGCCCTAGGTGTCCACCCTGAGGATAGGCACAGAAAGAGAATGTGCATGTAGCTACAGTACAATCATTCAGTCATAAAAGCAAGAGAATCCTGCCCCTGTGACAATAGGCATGCATCCAGAGAGCACTATGCAAATGACACAAACCAGTGGCATGGAGAGACTTGAGACTGCACCCATGCTATGAACCCCAAATAGTCCAACCCACAGGAGTAGGGTCAGCTGCGCTGCTACAGACCCAGGGCGAGGCAGTCAAAGGGCAGCAACACTGCCTAGAAATGAGCTCAGGAAAGCCTCACGTGTGACGTGGGGATGACAGCCAGTAACTCCACTCTGAGGGCTGGGAAACAGCCTGGTGGAACCCACTTGGCATATGGAGGGCCCTGCATCCATTCTCAGCACCACCAAGAACAGTAACACAATTGCACCATGCCACAGGCTGAAATCTGAGAGTGCCCAAGTGCTCTCTGGAGCACACACAGGGTGGCTACTTGAGGTGGTATGCCTGTTAGCTGACCTGGCTGCAGCCACCTCTCACAGTCGCACATGCAACACTCTGAGTACGTAGTCTTTATGTGTCCATGACACCTTAAGTAAAGCTGAAGAAAGAGAAATAAAATTCTATTATAGACCAGAGACCAGGCATTTGAAGCATATTTCACTTCTAGGTTATATATGTTATGTAAAGTTTCTAAAATAAAAACATTTTTCATTTACATAAACATAAATAAAAAACCAAGAGAAGAGGGAGGAAGACAAACTACAGACTGGGAGAAACATCTGCAGAAGGCATATCTGTTAAGGGACTATTTACTCAAAATTCATAATTCTTAAATCTCAACAACCAGAGAATGAAAAATCTGATTTAAGAAGTCAAAGGATCTGAGCAAACAACTCTGCAAAGAATACATAGAGGCTAGAAATGAGCACAAGAAAAGATGGGCCACACTTTGGAGTGCAGAACAGGGGGTTGGATGGAGGGAATGATCATGCGCGCCCCCACCAGCGCTGCCATGGAGGAGAGGCCTAGCTGCTCCTGCTGAGGCGTCTCACACTTGGACCATGAGACGGGTACGGGTGGTCATGGCACATCCAAGCAGCACCTACACAGAAATGCACATCTTCAGTGGCATCACTCACAGGTGCCAACTTGTGAGAGCCACCAAAATGGCCCTCAGTAGATAAGCAGTAAACTGAGGCACTGTACACAAACACAAGGCCCAAAATATGAGCTCACAAGCCATGAAAAGATAGAGAGAACGAAGTGCACATTCTTTCAGGAAAACAAGCCAATTTGGGAAGTCTCCACATGGTGTGATTCCCACTACAGAACATTCTAGAAAAGGCAACCAAGGAATGTAAAGACAGCACAGCAGGCTCTGGGTCAGGCACAGGAGGGGAACACAGGGAACCATCCTGCACAATACCTCAGAGTGTCATAGAACATATGTCAAGCCCCAAAGACTGTACCACACATCACAATGGGCCCAGCACACACTGTAACAGTGGCCTTCATGACAGTGACATGTCTACTCACTGTGGACCACCAGTGTTCATCCCCACAGGGCATGGTGGCAGGGGGGAACTATGAACACAGAGATGTCATACGAGAGCTATCTGTACCCCACTCCATTTGCTGTGAACCCAAAATTGCTATAAAATAATCTCTACTGAAACATTTAAGAATACTTTGATTTGCTCTCTCAGAAATGGTACATTTTTGGCATATTAAAAAAAAAATTTTAGGGGGCTGGGGAGATAGCTCAATAGAATAAGCACCTCCCTGGCAAGCATAGGGTCCTGAGTTTAATCCCTGGTACAAAAAAAAAAAAAAAGAATTAAAGTTCTCATTCTGCTTGATTGATTGATTGAATGATTGACTGGTTTATGGCCAGGGATATATCTCAGCTGCACAAGTGCCTGCCTGGTAAGCACAAGGTCCTGAGTTTGACCACTGTGATCATATTAAATTTATTTATTTACTACAGGGTCTTGTTAAACAGCTCAGATTCATAGTGATCTTCCTGTCTCAGCCTCTCCAGCACTGGGATTACAGGCATGTGTCACCATGCCTGGTTTCAGTGGTTAGCTCAGCATGCGTCCAGCACAGCATATAGTACCAAAGATCAAACCTGGGTCCTTGAACTTGCCAGGCATTTAGATTGCTGAACTACCTTCCTAACCCTAAAAATAATAATAAAAATAATAATAATAATAATAATAATAATAATAGTAATAATAAAGCTAAACTATTATAATTTTCTCCTAAATAAGAATTTTAAAAAATGTAACACTAAGAGCTCTAATTCACCTATTCTCTCATGTATGAAAAAAACATATTCCTCATTATTTTAAAAAGCAAGATTGAACAGGCTGCCAAAGAGCTCAGCGGATTAAAGCACCTACAAGCAGGCACAGGGGCTGGGGATTCAACACCCAGGCCTGCCATGTGTCCCTACCCATGAGCATGTACTGAGATGGCAATTGAGACTGGGCGTGATGGCATGTGCCTGTAATCCCAGCTCTTGGGAGGCTGTAAACAGGCAGATCTAGTAGTGAAACCCTGAACACCCTGTAGACCCTTCCCTAAAATAATAAATAAATAAATAAATAAATAAATAAATAAATAAATAAAGCAAGCAAGGGTCAAGCATGGTGGTGCATGCCTATAATCCCAGCACTTGTGAGGCTGAGGCAGCAGGATCAGCGCAAGTTTGAGACCAGCCTGGGCTACAAAAGTGAGCTCAAAGCCAGCCTGAACTGCATAATGAAACCCTGTCTCAAAAAGACCAAAAAAAAAAAAAAAACAAGATTATCAAAATTAAAGTACAAAATAGAAATAGAAAACAGGTAAGATTTCCTTACATGGAAAACAGTAACGGACCAAATGTTTCATTTAAATGATTAGGAAAAAAAATCTGTACTCCAAGTGAACTAATATCCACTCTATTTTTCTGAATATGTACACATTTATATGATGATAAGATAATCCAGCCATATTAATGGGGATAAAATGTTTCATGATGTACCTATCCCTTTCTAAACATCATTTTTATCATAATCAGAAGTATTCCATGGCTAATCAGAATCACTGATGACTGAAGCCCTCACTCGGCCTTCTGGGCAGCTAGCAAGGCTCCATCTCAGCTTGCAGCACTCTGCCTGTCCCAAGCATCACACTCTGGAGCACACAGTTCAGCTGCACAACTACCCACACCTCTCCCCACCACCTGCTACACTGAGGGATGCTCTTGGAACCAAACAGTGACACACACTCAACACAAGCATGATGGACAGATACTGCATAAACATAGGACAAATGAAGAGACAAGAGTTCAAGGGTTGCATGTTGCTTAGCTTAAGTAACGTACACACTGCCAGTGAACCACTCCCATCATATAAGATCTGAAAGGCATTTGAAGTTGTGGGGGGTCTGGGTTTAAGCCAGGACCTGACATGGGCATTCACCCACCCCTTTGGGTCTCCATGGCCAAAGCACAACTGCTACCAAAGCACAACTGCTACCTCTCTCAGGGAGCCACAGACCCAGCTGAGCTGCTCCATTGGGCGGTTCTCCAGTCCTGGAGCAGAACTGACCCATGATGAGAGATGTTAATTAATTACACTATAAAATAGAATTACAATTAATTGTTAATTTAGGTTTTAAAGTGACAGACTTTAAAGTCTAAAAATAGTCTTTGATCTTTAAAAGGCTTCTTAACGAGGGCAATGAACTTTAAGTACATCATTAGTTTAAATGTCCAAACGGGTCTAAAGCCGCTTAGAGTTAAGCAAATACCTATTCCAATATGTTAAATGTTTATGACTTGGGACAGAGACAATTAATTGCCAATCGATGGGCCAAATCCTAGGTGAGGCCAGGTTTCTGAAGCAAGAAGAAGACAACAGTAAATTGGATTTAGAGCCATTTGATGGGATCTGTAAAAATCTCAGGGAAGCAGAGACTGAAAGAATAGCAAGAGGGCCAGGCCAGTGAGAGCAGCCTAATAATTAAGAGATTACTCATTTGGTTCATAGCACTTCTCAGGGAGGCCCTGTGTTCAGATTAATGATCCATAATATTCAGAATTACACATACATGTCTGTGGTTCAGTTATTAAATGCACAATTCAGAATATAAAGTCGTAAGACTCAGCATAGCTTAAAGGGGCATTATACTTAGTTGGTAGTGAAGAGTAGCAATATTCATAATATAATTTTGAAATATCTTCACTTACTGTTTAATACTCTCTCTAAATTCACAAGTGAAACCAGTGTACTACAGGTCTCACTCTCTTCACCAGCAAGTGTGCCTGCAAGTAGAAACAGCCAGCCAGGCACAGGTGTGATGCTATCCTCTTCACCCACCTGTAGCTCAGGTGAGAGGTTCCAGAGGCAGAGCTGACCCTCCTGGCTTCCAGTCACAATGGTCTGCTGGTCATCAGTGATCATGATGGCAGAGATGCTGTGTGGTGGAGCCTTCTTTCCCCACAGTGCCACTGCCTGCAGGGAGGTCCTCATGCTGCCTGAGTCCTGGATAGAGAGAGAAGGAGCAGATCATCTCTTGGTTTGGGAGAACCAGCCACACACCAGTGGATTTAGGATGACACATACTTTAATTAATGGATTGTGTACATCACCACCTATTAGGGGACAAAGTATAAATTATTAGACACTTGTGGATTTTCCTTCAAGTCACTGGTACTGATGAGCAGAAGGAGGGGGAAATCTGCCAACCTCAACATCGTTTGTTTCCAATTGGACCCACACCGAGCTTCAACTCTTAGGAAAAGGCTGTCCACTCTGTTAGGATGGGAACACAGCTATGCAGACATGTCTTCTAGTAGAGTCACTCAGCTAGGTAGCAAACACTGAAGTCTGCTATGAAAAAGAAAATCTGTATTCCAACCATACTGTTTTTATAACTTTTATTTGGCCCAGTTTTGCATTTAGTATCTTCTTTCATAATCATCTTCAAGAATCACTCCCTTTTTGTGTTAGTAGCAAGGGCTGAAATGAATAACTGTCAGAAAAAGTTGCCTTGATACTACCCTCTTTAATGTTGTTGCTGTTAATTTCTCTTGTTGCTGAGACAAAGTACTCAATGTCCAAAGTTAAAGATGGAAAGATTTATTTGCTCACAGTTTAAAGACCTTTCAGTCCATACTTGGCTGGCTCCAAGGCAAAGTGGCAACAGGCAGAGGGCAACAGTTCATGGTGGCAGAAAACAGCAACAAAGCAAAGAGGGAGGAGTAGCAAGAGCTAGCCTTTTTGCCTTATACTGTATGCAGACTGCCCACCCTGTAGCACTCACACTCATACTCCCAGCATTGCACCATGAGCCACTCACACACTCTAGAACCTGCCCTATGACTGCATGAGACTTTGGGGGCACCTCCAGGCACAAACCATAACACATCCAACATGTTTCCCCAACGATGTGTGCACCACATGTGTGGGACACCAAGTTAAATGTTCTCCCAAATAGGCATTCTGTCCTGAAATACAAGAAACTCTGAGATGTAACTTAGTAATAAACATTTATCACCTTCAAACATCAAAAACAGAAGAGAAGGGCTGAGGAGATAGCTCAGAAGAATAGGCACTTGGCTGGCAAGAGATCCTGAGTTCAATCCCCAGTACCACCAAAAAACAAAAACAAACAAACAACAATAACAAAAAAAAAAAAAAAAACAGAAGAGAAGAGAAGATGGTATCATAATTTCTACATTTGCTTTGAGGAAGTCAACAGAATGAAAATTTGCTGTTTGGTACTAAGTCACTGGAAGGGTAAGTTCCACTGAGAAATGTTAATAATTACAGAGCATGTTATTTATAATGTTTAAATATATATATATATATATATATATATATATATATATATATATATATATGTTATGGCTGGCTCAGCCTGCCTTGGGGTTGGGGCTGGTGCAGCATGTGGTGCCAGGGATCAAACTGTGGTCCCTGCCGTTGCCTAAGCTTGCCTAAGCAGGTGCTTTAGACCACTGAGCTATCTCACTGGCCCCTTAAATATATATTTTTACACACAAACAAATCATCAACAAAGTATGCATCAAGATCATGAGTATAGGTTCATTTAGCAAGCATAGTGTGCATTCTGTGTGTGAGCAGCATTACAATTTTCACTTACACATTGTTAGGAACCCAGCCCCTAGTTCCTCCCAGCTTCTATAGCTCCTAGGCAATGCCCGTGTCTGTGCAATCTACAACACACCAATAACATTCTTTCTGTCACATCCAAGCACCAGAGAGCCAAGTGTCCATGGAAATGCTCTGGGTGTTGTAATTTTGAAATCTGTGATCTCACGTATTCATTATATTACTTAGGAACCCAGAGATTTCTTGTAACATTTCACCCTGAACTTGTGCTTCTGCTCCCGGCATAGAGAAATAACACCTTCAAGCATGTTGAAATTGTTGCCTCACAACCAGGCCTTCAAGGGAGCCTGGGAAATCCCAAGGAGGAAACAAGGAGAGGAATGTGCAAACAGCTAAGAGGCACCACAGCTGGGACAGGAATTTCAGTGTTAATCTACACCTTTGCTTGCAAGCTCACTGTGCACAATGAAAGGAGAACCAGAAAAACTGCACCACCAGCCCAAGAAGACAAGGAAGTTTACTTCCAAATCCAAAGAAAAATGTGCACCCTAGAAGTACAAATGCACATGGTGTAAAACTGCGCCATTACAAATCATGCCTAGGAACAATTATGAAAAACCAGTGTTCCACTGGGCATGGCGGTGCACGCCTGTAATCCCAGCACTCGGGAGGCTGAGGCAGGGGGATCAGTGTGAGTTCAAGACCAGCCTGGGGTACAAAAGTGAGCTCAAGGCCAGCCTGAACTGCATAGTGAAACCCTGTTTCAAAAAGACAAAAAAAAAAAGAAAAGAAAGAAAAAGAAAGAAGAGAAAAAAACCAGTGTTCCTGCATCAATGGTAGTAGGAGGAGGTTTGCAAAGGTTTTTTCACAACAGCCACAGCTAGAAAACAAGCCATAGCTAGGGAGAGAAAAACCCAGGATAAAGGACCCTTGTGCTGCTGGGACTGCACAGTAGAAAGCAGTGGGGTAAGTTACACCAGAGGCTATATCTACAGGTGACCTGGTCAGCCCAGTCCTAGGTCTTATCCAGGAGAAAAAGGACAGGTGCATACAAAGACTATCACGACCTAACCATTTCATCAATGACAGAAACTGAAAACAACCCACATATCAATTAACAGATGCATGGATAAGCCCATTTTAGCATAACAGTAAAGATTGATGGCAGCAAGACTGATGCAAGTTGGAGACCAGCCTGGGCTACAAAAGTAAGCTCAAGGCAAACCTGAACTGCATAGTGAGACCCTGTCTTAAAAGACAAAAAACAAATAAACAAACAAACAACAACAACAAAAAAAACAGTAGTTCTCTGTGTACAAAATTCCTGAAAATTCAACTTAAGAGTAACAAAAAATAGGTAAACAATTGCCTGGGTACAGGACAGAGTGAGCTTCCAAGGGGAAAGAGGAACGTTGGTAGGTGAAAATTATTTCACGATTTTAACTGCAGCGACAGGCTCCCAGTATATATGTATTACAAAATGTGCCAAATGTGACCTTAAATTATATACACAAGCACTGTGTAAGTGAGGTATCCTTCAATAAAGTTGATTGTTATTTTTAAAAATTCTGGCATATACTCCGACAACCAAGAATACTTAGGATTTTACTCCACTGGTAAATAGATGCACAATCCGAAGCTCAAGAAAATGAGTCTTCTCGCCACAAGAAAATAACAAAGCATGAATGACAGAGGGAGCAGCACCCAGGAGTCAGTGGGGATAGCCTTCTAGAACTTACTGCGAAAGGCGAGTTTTCTGCTAACTCGGCAGGCATGACCGCGAGCAGCCCACTTCCAGGCCGACTCCCGCCAAGACCCTCCCACTCTCGCAGGCCTGGCAAAGCAAGAGCCCAGGAGGTGGCAGAGACGCAGCCGTAGGCTAGACATGCTCTGGACAGGAGGCAGGAGTGCCAATGGCACAAAGCTGTGAGGGTCCGGACACCTGGGCCTCGAAACCAACACTGTGAGAACACAGAATAGGTCTGACAGGAAACGTGTACAACCCGCGCGCAGTGGGAGCAGACGTCATCAGGACGCACCCTGAACATCATCACATGCTGACCCCTCACAGGCCAAGTGGCCCAACCCAGACCTGATGGAGGCCTGCAGGGATGTGTGGCCTCACCACTGCTCTAGGAGCTTCCAGCCTGTCACATGCGGAGTGGCCCGAGGGGACTCCTGCTACAGGTCAGGCCATGAGGATGATGAGTCGAGGCCTATGTCTTCTGAAGGAGAGCGTCCCAGTCAGGAAACGTACCGTAAGTGTTCTAAGAAGGAAAGGGGATGCCCTACCTGTTTCCTCTCAGCTTGTCCCTGCGACAATGGCTCCAACTAGCACATGCTACTGATCTGGGAGCTTGAGATTTTTTAAAAAATAGACCATTAAAAATGTAAGGTGAAAGGGCCAGTGAGATGGTTAAGCGGTCTAAAGTGCCTGCTTAGGCAAGCTTAGGCAACGGCAGGGACCGCGGTTCCATCCCTGGCACCACATGCTGTGCCAGCCCCACCCTCAGGGCAGGCTGAGCTGGCCATTCAAAAAAAAAAAAAAAGTAAAGCAGAGAACTTACAAAAATATATCAGAAATATGAAAATTTAGACTCCAGAATCCAAATAAACTTCAAAGAAGATTTGAATGGAAATAAATGGATGCTAAAACAAATGCTAAAGCTCAGCATCATAAAGACAGACAAAGCAGGAAAAGCAGTGTAATGTGTAGGAAGGACAAGCTGCTCACAGTGGGTTCCTTCACAGCAAAACGAGAGTTACGGGCAATTGGGATGTTACTTGGAAATGCTGAAGGATAAATGTCATTCCAGGGTTTTACAAATGTAGTAGAAAGATATTCTTTTTTTTTTTTTTTTTTTTTTTTTAAGGCCTGCTAGAAAACATTTACAGACTGTGCTGTATGGTCAACTGGTCAACTTCTTACACACAGCTGAACTGAACTAGTGTGAGAGACCCACCTGAGGATTTTTGTCAGCAGCATAAGAGCCAAAATGGAGAGAAAGAGGCTGTAGGAAGCTGTTGAAAGCTGTTACAGAAGGCTGTAGGCTGTAGGAGGACCTTGCCTTGCTAGTTTTCCTGATGAACTGGGCTGTTGTCCTTGGAGGAGCCTGGGACTTCACTTTCACTGTGAATGGCTATGGTTCATTTTGAGGGAGCTCTGGTCCTCCTATCGCTTCCTGGCTCTGGTGAGGGAGATGATGCACAGCTTAGTCTCCTGGAGAAACTTGCTACACTGCTTTCCTGATGAGAGTTTGGCTTTCTTCATCTTTAGAGGTGCTGGGGATCTCATTGTTGCTGAGGATAGCTGTGGTATCTTTTCAGGGAGTTCTGTTTCTTACTTTGAGCATTGCTGCAGTTCAGACCCCTCAGCCTGCTTTCACAGATCCTTCATCCTGCTGGCACAGAACTTTCTAGCTTCCACCACTGATCTATGGGACTTCCCAGTGCAGATCCGAGAAGGAGGCCTACATGAAACATTATCGTGGGTTCTAGTTTTCATGGCTTATGCAGGTCATTGCTATGGGATCCAGGCCCTCAACTGGCTTTTCTAGTTGTTAGTATGTAGACTTTTCCTGCAAGCTCTACATATGATTCCTTGAGTGACTATTATAAAATAATCCTATAATTGTCTTGTATTGTTTCCCTTTGCAAAACCCCTAACCATGACATAGCCTATACTAAATGAATTATAAAAGGATGCACATTGGGAAAAATAGGTTAATTTTTTTAAAGAAGTGAAGTGAACTACAAATGCAAAAATAAACATCAGTAAATCTATGTGGACACTGCCTGTAAAGTAAGTGATTACTTGAAAGTGATTACAGTATTAATAGTGATTACTCAAGCAGGTTGTAGCTGAAGAGAGAAAGGAACATTTCAGACAAGCACAGGTATCACAGTGTGGCACCTGTTGTGCAGTATGCCTGGAAAGAGGTCAAGGACATTCTTCACAGTTCTTAAGGCAAGTTCTTGTGATAGAGGACAAGAAAAGTTTGTAACTTCTAAAGCAGGAAGTTAATTTTAAAAATGTAGTAATCCAAAGTAAAGAAAAAAAGTAAAAGTAGCATGGGAAATAGAAAATATAGTTAGGTAGTAAATTCACACCCAAACATATCAGAACTTATAACAAGCAGTGAACTAAACTTACTAGGTAAAAGAAAATTCTTAGAAGAGACCCTAATATAGCTCATTTACCCAAAATACTTAACATTAACCTACAAACATTGAGAAAAAAAAAAAAAAACTGGGCAGGGAAATATATAAATTAACAGGAAAACAGATACAATATTAGAAAAATGAGGTTTAAAGTAAAAAAAGTGACAATATCTGATAATCACGTAAATTGTCCAGATGTGAGGGGGCCTGGCTATGATTCCAGTGTTTAGGTTTAAGCCTAGCCTGGGGAACTTAGTGATTTTTAATGAGACCTGGTCTCAAAAAGTAAAAAGAATTGAAGATGTAGTTGGTGTAAAGACCCTGGGTCTGACCCCCTGTAGTGTTATGTATAAGTCAATAACTCACCAGCAAAGCAGTGTCCCCCAGGTTCTCATCAACAGAATATCAAACATAGAATATAATGGTCCATGAGTTACAAGAGAAGCAGACAAAAAGTTTAAAACAAAATTATTTGACACAAATAATTCACTCCTGCCCCCCCCCCCATCAGGGATTAAACTCAGGACCCTGCACTTGCTAGGCAAGCGCTTATTCTACTGATTTATCTTCCCAGGCCACAATGTATATATGTAATCTCATAGGCACAAATGGACTCCTGCATACAAGTATTTTTTTAAAAACACTCAAATCACACATGAAATGAAGCAATTCTCAGAAATTCCAAAAATTGGAACAAAGTAAATGAAAATATGAACTCACTTCTCCAAGCAGCACTTCAGCACCACACAACACAAAAGTCTGAAGTATTTGGAAACTAAACTAGTATAAAAAGTGAAGCCATATTAATATAGCAAGATGTAAAAGGTTCAAGTCAACAACTTCTTCTGATATTGCCAGTTCTGTGGATAACCCACTACTGTTATGGACTCTTGGACTATATTGGGTTATTTCACTGAAGACACACAGCTACAATATTTGAATGGCAATGGAACACCCATCTCTAACAAAACAAAACAAAAAACAAAAGAGGGGAATATAAAGGAAGGACCATTTTCTAGTGAAAAAAAAATATATATGTATGTATCTGTATATACGAAATAGTTAGGATATATATATATATATATATATATATATATATATATATATAGCTACTTTCATCTTAATTCAACAAGAACAAATATTTGTACAAGACATCATGTCTGCATCTTGTATTCTGAATACCACAGACAACAATATGCAATGTATTGTTATAAGTGGCCTACTAACCTGTTTCATTGCTGTTTCTTTCTCATTAAAATTAGTTTTTTTTAAAAGCAAAAAGAAACCAAAGGAAATATATGTGATAAACAATTCTTGGGTCAGCAAAGAAAACATAGTATGAATTACATACTATTAAGACTCAGATAACAGCTGCGCGTGGTGGCCCATACCTATAATCCCAGCAGGAGGCTGAGGCAGATGCAAGTTCAAGAGTAGCCTGGGCTACGAAAGTGAGCTCAAGGCCAGACTGAACTGCATAGAGAGACCCTGTCTCCGAAAGACAAAAAAAAAGAAGTAATATGCAATTAAGAGTTAGAGTTTTGTATTAGAAGGAAAGTTTTAAGCTTAAGTGCATAGTTAAGAAAGAATATGATTAAAGGTTAATGAATTGTACATCAAAATTAAAATACTCAAAAAAGCAGAAGCAGGAAGAAAAATGTAGATAAGAATCCATGGTTATATAAGAAAACAAAGCCCAGGAGGCAGCCCATGCCTATACACTCAGCACTTAGAAGGCTGAGGCAGGAGGCTCTTGAGGGGCTGGGGCACATGAAGGACTTGAATCTCTGGGTTCAACTATAGGTACTAGAAAAAACTTCCTTGACATTCCTGTCTCTCTCATTAAATGATACAGATTCCCCAGCAACAAACGCCATGCTGTCCTGGGCATAGAACCTGGCCGATTATGGGTATTTACCAAGTTTTCTGTTGGTCAACTGATCTTGATGCTTTTGCATTCTTTGTGAAAGATGGGAATCATTTGGGGAAGCTTTTTTGTGGTTTGTTTGTTTTTGAGAGGCGGATCATGCTTTGTGGCCCAGTCTGGCCTTGAACGCACAGTATTCCCTTGCCCCAGGCTCCTCAGGGCAGGGACCACAGGCATCAACCACACCCTGCGAAGGAATCATGTTTTTCAATTGATGATATACTCCCCGCCATTCCTGAAGCACAGGGCTCTAAACAGAGGAGGAGAATAAATAGCTGACTACAGCCCTCCCTTTCTTATTTATGCTGCACATTCAAGCAGAAGGCAAAGACCCATCCTACCTCTAAATAAGGCTAAATTTCAACCTAGTCTCTCCCTGCTGTGAGCATCAGCCTCCAGCCTGTGACCTGGGATAAGGTGGAAGCTCTGTCATCTGCAGGAATGAACACCCACCTGACATTCAGGCAGAGGGGTTTGGCCACTTACTACTATGTTCGTCTCACCTATCTACTTCAATAGCAACAGTGTAGCCACAAACCAAACCTCACTGCAGCTCCTCTGCTTTCAGCTTATTCAGCGTAGCTGACTTCAAGTCCAGTCTCAGCAGACCATAGATGGCTTTCCAAGGACTTAGGCCCAGAGCAGGTGTGGGCACACAGAGCTCCCCAAAACCATGCAGCAGTCCGAGTCCCGTATTCTCAAATGGACACACACCCAGCAAAACACAAAATACCTTGAGCCTAGAAAATACACTGAAACACTTCATACATGAAAGCCTTGCAGAGCCACAGGGCTCCTTACACAACCAAATCAGAAAACAAACCACACCCAAGCAAAGCCACAAGAAATCAGGTGGAACCAGAACTCAGGTTGTGCAACCCTGAATTCTGACCACTCTGTACAGCAAACTCTCCCAGAATCCAGAGGCTGCCCTGGTCACTTGACACCCTTATTCATAGGCCAGGGGGCATGCAGCTTAGCTCAGTTGTGTTCAGGCAAAAGACATCAGGTGCAGGGGACTGGGTTTGATCCCCAGCTCCACATGCCTTACCCTATCACCCTTAAGGCAGCCTGAGACAGCTAAAAAAAAAAAAAAACAGAAAAAAAAAATCCTTCTTATTTACAGGCCATAAAGACAAGAAGTAGGGGAACTGTGGCCTGCTTTCTCTTGTGAGAATCGAGGCAGTGACATGAACCAAAGTTTGCAGTGGAAGACATACATCACATGGTCCGAAGAGTATCCTATGTCCCCTGTATCCACCACCCCCATGTCAAACTCCAGTGATCCAGAAGGGTACTGGAGATCATTCACCTAACCCCCGCCTTCTGGAGGAACCTTGCTCTGGACAACTGCAGACCACATCTGATCCTGAGACTAGGAAACCAGTGAGCTGCGCGGTGAGATGAGCATGGCTGGAGGTAGCAGCGCACAGGGTCACCACATGGCTTAGATTCTTACATGGACTTTGCAGTCAAATTTTTTAAAGTAACTTGGGAAGTTGGTACTCACTGTCACTGGGAGAAGGAGGGAGAGCCCATGTCTTCTGAGAGACCTTCAAATTCTTCAGGAATCTCTACTGAAAGATAAAGGCAGGGCCGGAGACATAGCTCAGTAGAATTAGCACTTGCCTGGTAAGCACAGGTCTTGAGTTCAGTGCCTGGTACCACAAAAAATTAATTAATTAATTAATTAATTAATTAAATGCAAAGGGCCGGCAACATGGCTCAGCGATCTAAAACGCCTGCTTAGGGAAGCTCAGGCAACTGCAGGGACTGCAGTTCTATCCCCGGCACACATGCTGCATCAGCCCCACCCCCAGGGCAGGCTGAGCCAGCCATAGCAGAAAAATAAATAAATAAAGTGAAATAAATGCAAAGACAGGAAGGGAAGGTGATGGCGGAGCCTATGACTGATGGATCCCTGGTGTGGCGGTGTCAGGCCTGCCAGGAGGACAATGCTCTGTCTCCATAATTACGTGTCTAGACGAAAAGGGATTACAAAGTCCAGGCTCAATTTATAATTATTCTACCTCAAATTCCAGGGCCAGTGGGCAGTTTGGAGCATGAGAAATAGCTTGGGAATAGGCGTTCACCCCACTGTGGTTTCCAAATCTGATTCTTTTAGATGCAATCTAAAACAATACAGACGGATGGATGGACGGAAAAAAGCACTGAAAAGGCGATGCAGTCTCTGAGATGGATAAAGTTACTAATTTCACAATACCAATCAGGCACTTGAGACCTTGATTCAATTATTATAACTTCTATAAACAATAGCACCAGTGTTTTATCCAACGTGCCATCAGTACAGCTGAGGAAAGAAGAACACACACACACACACACACAAACACAGAGCTATGCTCTGCTGCAATGAGCAAGTGGCATCCGCACCATGCCTGTCTGCAGTGAGCAAAACACCATGGAGGGCCCTGGGTGAGCAGGGAGGGAGCTCTGCCTGGGTGGCTGCCCTCAGGCTCTGAGGTGGCTGTGTGCGTGATCCCACTGCCCTGCAAAGAGATGTCCACCCTGTGGAGCAGGGCCAGACGTGCAAACACACCGTGGGGACCCAGGGAGAGGGAGCTGGGGCACGGAGAGTGGGAGTCTCTCAGCAAGCTTCCCTCCATGCAGCATGCTCCATTCTCAACATGTATAACGTACAGGTGTGAGTGTGTGTGTGTGTGATTTTTGTCATTTCTCAGTGGTATAATGAAAAACTTTTAAGGAAAAAACTATTTTGGGGCCAGGGATATAGCTCCACGGCACAAGTGCTTGCCTGGCAAGTACAAGGTCGTGAGTTCGAACCCCAGTCCCAAGGGGGGGGAGGAACTATTATAATCTAATAAATAAAAAGTATTATTTTAAGGGTGAGTATGATATAGTTTGACTATAACTACAAAAATAATTCAGCCGGGCGTGTTGGCTCACGCCTGTAATCCCAGCACTTGGGAGGCTGAGACAGGAGGATTGGTGCAAGTTTGAGACCAGACTGGGCTACAAAAGTGAGCTCAAGGCCAGCCTCAACTGCACAGCGAGACCCTGTCTCAAAAAGACAAAAAAAAAAAAAAAAAAAAAAAAACTAATAATAATAATTTATATGCAACTATAAAAATATAGCATATTAGATATAATTTTTTAATCCCATCTTTAGCTATAGGTTAAATAAACAGATACATACCAAACAAGGCCAGGGCTTCATCTGCATGGTGACATTTGGATTCCAGCCTTGCAGGATGACCCAAGCCATGCGGCCCCTGCTGCAGCTCTCTCTAGCTGTCTGAAGGAGAGCCCTATTGGGTCTTTGACTTGTGCATGGCTGTGGGAGCTAAAAATGTCTTCACATCCAGCAAAGTCATTCAGATGTCTCCTTCCCAGCTGAGAGGACAGTTCCATCGCCACTGCTACCCCAAGGCATGTTCAGGACTGGTTCTGGATGGCAGGTCCACATAGCTGGTAAGCTCACAGGGCTGCCAGACTGTCAGCCTGAAACCACAGGGCTTCCCACAGGATCAGTGCCTGGGTACTGACTGCCCCCAGCCTGAACACCTTCCCCACATGGAAGGCATGAGGAAGAAGAGGCAGGAACCCTGGGTGAAGGGACCTGGCCAGGGACACAGAGGTCAAAGAAGAGGTCATAGCATCACCCCATGGTGCCAGACCTGCATCTGATGGGTCAGCCTCCAGTGGGGCAATGTCTGAGTAACAGAGGTCCAAGCAGAAATGCAGCAGTCCACCTGTGGTGGCCACAGAGCCTCCTGATGCCTGCAAACTCACAGAGGCTCCTTGGTTTCTGCTTCTACTGGGGGTCAAGCCCAGGGGCACTGTTCCCACTGAACTACAACATCCCAGCCCCTTTCTTCTTCTTCTTTACTTTTTATTTTGACAGGATCTTGCCTGGGCTTTCTGCAACATGTGATCCTCCTGCCTCCTGGGTCACTGGGGTAGCAGGCAAGCACCTCTGCACCAGCTGTGATCACCTGGACAGGAAGAAGTGGCTTCAGGGGCAGCTTGCCTCTTACTCTGCAGATCATAAACAGGTGGAAGAGGCAGGCAGCTGTGACCAGTCTTCTAGCTGAGACTGAACTCACCCCGGGGACATATCCACACCCACTCTCTTTGCATTCCTCTACACACACTGAAGCCTAGATGGTATGCTGTAGGTTTCATCCAGGACCCTGCCATCTCAGTTATTTCAATTTAAAATATGCTTTCTTGTGAAGAGGCAAGAAACTACAACAGGGTGGGTCAAAGCAGCCTATGTATTCTGAGTGCCAACAGGGGCCAATTGGTTACACACAACTGAACTGAACTAGTATGGCACTGTGTGTGGCAGGTGTGGGAAGCCCACCTGTGGTTGGTTGCCAGCAACATAAGAGGCAGAACTAGAGAGGCTGTTAGGGAAGCTATTTGGTGATAGGTTCTGGCCCTAGTATGAATTTCCAAAATCATTATGGGGGTCATCTAATATGGCCAATGCCCTTAAAACAAAAGCCCATCTTCCCACAACCACCTCCTGCTTCTTCTCCAACTTAGCCCAGCACGTAATTTACTTCCACCCTTCCTGCCACCTCAGGGAAGATCCCAATCAGCTCCCTCAGGTGTATCTAAACATCCGCTTCAAACTCCACCCCTGGCAAAAGGCCATAAGAGCCTCAGCCTCACTTTGTTCCAATTGACAGAATTCCTTATCTTCCCCACATTCTCTCCGTGTCCTCAAAGAAAATAAAGCCCCTTTCCCTTTCCCTTCTGCCTGTTTCTCTGCTGCGCTGAGTACCTGAAAAAAGTCTATCGTTTGGAAGCTGTTGGGGAGCTTCTGGAAGCTGCTGGTTCTCTTGCACTGTTCTGCTGGAAGACCTTGTTGTGCTGGCTTTCCTGGGGAACTTAGCTTTTGTCATCCAAGGAGGAGATCAGGACCTTGTTGCCACTGAGAATGGCTATGGTTCACTCTGGAGGAGCTCTGGTCCTCAGCTTGAGCATTACTTCCTAGCTCCAGAGGGAAAGAAGGTCCACAGCTCAGTCGCTTGGAGAAGCTTGTCACATTGGCTTTCCCGGTAAGAGCTCAGCTGTCCTCATCCTCAGAGGATCTTGGAACCTCACTGCTGCTGAGGATGGCTGTGGTACCTTTTGGGGGAGCTCTGATTCTTACTTTGAGCATTGCTTCTTGGCCCCAGTGCAGATCCCTCAGCCTGCTGGCACAGGTCCTTCACCCCTCTGGCACAAACTTTAGCTTCCACCACTGACCTTTTGGCTTTTCCAGTGCAGATTCCTGAAGCAGGCCTGCATGGGACATTGTTGTGGGCTCTAGGCCTCTAACTAAACTTGTAGGAGATACTGCTATGAGCTCTAGGTTTTCAGCTGTTCTCTTGCAGGATATTAGGATCCAGGCCCCGGGCTGGATTCTTTGACCTTTAGTGTGTGGATTTTCTGCAATCCTTGTATGACTCTTTGGGTAAGTAATCATAAAATAATCTTATAAAATGTGTCCTGTATTGTTTTGTTCCCCTTGCAAAAACCCCAAATTATGACAGGGCCCCATTCTCATCCTCAAAATGGGAAACTGCTACCTTGACAGCTGCCACTAAGATAAAGAATTGTGAACAGGAAACCCAGCACTCAGGTGGCATCCCAAGGGGGGCTCTGAACATGGAATCTCCACTCATGGCAGGACCATCTCCTCTGCAGCCCCCTTGCTGAGGGACAGTTTCCTCATTTGGGACTAACTTCCAAATTCAATGATGACCTTCTAATCAGCCATTTGAAGACTAATTAGGGTTGCTAGACTAAGTTAAAATATGTTGACTAAAATATGAATTTCAGGGCAACTCCAAGCAAATTTTTAAATAAGCATGTCTATGCAACACTCGGAATATGCTCATAGTAAAAATTGTGCTTTAGTGCCTGGAACGCGCTTATATAATATATTCACTTTGGGAAATTCTGATAGAGCTGGGTTCTGCAGGCACCCTGGAGCCTCCAGTAACTGGAAGCTAAAGATAAGCCAAGCCTTGAAGATCACAATCACCTCTTCCTCATAGAGAAGAGGAAATGAAGGCCCAAGTAAGCCGGCCACTCTGTCAAGGTCACTCAGGACAGGAGTGGCTCAAGCAGCCCCCCCCCCAGGCCACAACTGCATCCTCCCCTGCCCACAGGCCCAGCAAGTCCTACAAATATGGAAAGGAAAACTTTGTTATTTTTATTGTTCTTTAAAAAAAAAAAAAAAAAAACGGCAACAGAAGGACAATGAAACAACGTCATCCCTTCAGCCTCCAGCTGACCTCGGTTGCCTGGAGCCCTGGGCTAAGGCTCTCCCAGAGGCTTCTCCCCTGCCCCCCAGCATAGCACTGACCAGCTGACCCTGCCCACCCAGTTCCCGCCCATCTTCCTGCAGCCAGCCGCTGGTGGGACAATGACTGATGCAAGTGCGGTTTTGACGTCAAGGCACCTGGAGCTCTGGCCTGTTCTTCCCAGTCATGACCTGGACACACCCAGACAATGGTCTCTACCAGCTGCCTCACAGGGACAAACCCTCCACCTAGGACAACAACCAAAACCCACAAAGGCTGCATGACTCAGGCACGAATAATCACAACAGCCACCAACCAAAACAAACACATGCCAGGAGGGTGAAAATAGTGAGCACTAACAACAGCACGTGGCACTCGAGGGGACCTCAGGTCTGAGGCAGGGCACAGGGCTTCTGCGAACGATCTCAGAGACTGGCCTGATTCCTTTAAAACCTACAGCCACAAGAGAGGTAAAGGCCAATGACCCATGGGCTCTTATTGTGAAAGAAAGAAAGAAAGAAAGAAAGAAAGAAAGAAAGAAAGAAAGAAAGAAAGAAAGAAAGAAAGAAAGAAAGGAAGGAAGGAAGGAAGGAAGGAAGGAGAGAGAGAGACAGCTTGGTTCCCTTGTAGCCAGAGGGGACTTTGTCTTTCTGTTGAGTTTCCAGGGAGATTAGAGGGGCGGTGATGTTTACTCTCACTGGCTGACTTGTTCTCTGCCCCTGGGTGCCCCCTATTGTACGTTGCAGCAGGGAGGAGACCTAGGTGAGAGCTGAGAGCAGGGGAAGAGCACCAATATAGTCAGAGCCACAGAAAGCCTGAGGCAGGGCAATGCAGGAGCAACCAGAAAAGTACACCCAGAAAAGCTGGGGCAGACTACGCAGCCGTCTGCCAAGCCAAGCGAGGCTGCTGCAGCCCCTGGGACAGGGGCAGGTCCCTGCGTCTCCTGGACACCTCCAGGGCCCCCACCTCCCCACCTGGCCTGGTCACAGCAGATGCCCTGCACCCCAAACCAGCCACTCTTACAGGTTCCCTATGCCACGCTCTTCCTTTATGAGCAGACTATAACCTGATCACTCTTCAGACAGGATGGCAGCCTACTGAGTCTGCCTAAGTGCAGGCTATCAGGCTCATCTTCATGACACGCGTACTTCTGCCAGGTCTCCAGAGAGTGAAGATTGCAGAATTAACCCCAACCAACACCAAAGCCTAGTTCTTCAAAGCGTTAATATCAGGGAACTCTAGGAATCTGTGTCCTACAGCAGGTGCTAGAAGGACCCAGAGGTCAAGGGAAGAGCATGTAAATTAATCTCTGAACTCCAAACACATGGGTCGTATAATGTGCATCAAACAAAGAAGGCAAGAAATTGAGCCAGGAGACAGGAGATTTTCTCAGCAGCCAAAAGCTCCCCCAGCAGCTCACAGCTTCTGGTATCACCGCCCTGCTCCAAAGAGGGATGCTGGGACATACACACACTGCTTAGTTCATAGTCTCTGGGCTTCCCGCCTGCGTGAGCACACGCTGAGCCACACTCCCAGCCTTTTGCTTTGTTTTCAATTTTGAGCCAGAGGGTCACTGGGTTGCTAAGTGCTCCAGGCTGGGCTCCTATCCGTACTCCTCCTGCCTCAGCCTTCCAAGGTGGGGGGATGATGACGAGCATGCCCCACCAGGTCTGGTGTTGTCAGTTGACAATGGGCATGGAGGGAGTAGGGACCTCTTCTTGGAGGCCACCTTGCCTGTGATTGACAGGCAAGGACCCACAGCATGGAGTGAAAAATCCCCTTATCTAAAACTTTGGAGTTTTAGGCTTCACAGCTTTTTATTTTTTTGCTCTAGCTTATGCTACATTTAAATCTCTGAATATTTACAGGGAAAAATCACTGAGTATTTTTTCAAACCTAAAAGCATTTAACCTGAATGAACATTCCCCATTGGTCTAGTCTGTTCCTAATTAAGCCCAGCAAGCACTGACTGAGACCCGCAGGGATGCAGGGCCTAGGCTAGGTGAGAAAGCAGTCCTGGGCTCCTAGTCCACGCAGCGGAATCCCATGCTGCAGCTCCACATCACGCTCCATGTGAGCTGGTGAAGTGTCGATTGTGTGCCTGAGCTCTGCCAATCCACCTGCGGCCTAGAGCCAGAGTCCAACACAGATGGGAATGACACGGAACCCGAGCCATCATGCACCTGGAATCTGTATGCTTCAAGCTTTGGATTTGCCTGGGTAGGAGCTAGCACTCCTCTGGCCCACAGTGGGCTACCAGGCTGCAGGCTGCCCCCATGCCACACCCTACCTCCAGGCCCATGACTGAGCTAAACTCTCCCTTGCAAAGCTAACAGGAAGAATGGGGCATCTCATTGGAATCACAGACACCATGAAATCCTACTGGCTACACTTTTCAAGCGGCACTTACTATGAACACTGAGACAGCCTTTCCTGAAGGATAAAGTCAAGCCGAGCAGCCTCCAACCCCAGGAGGCTGGGCAGCCCCCAGTGCCAAGGTCCAGCCTCTGCAGACCCAGCAGACCCAGCTCTGTCCACCATGGAAGCAGTGCTCTTCTTCAGTCACCATGTACCTCTGTCACAGAGACGTTCCCTTTCTCATTTGAACACTCCTTACCTTTCTCATACTTCTGTTTATTTTTCTAAGGTCTCTCTACTAATCTCAATAACATCGGAGCCTTTATCCTAGATTTCATCTTTTGTATTCTTACATCCCAGAGAGGATGCGCCATCATCCTGGTGACAACCACAACCAGAGACAGAGGTGTCAAGAACCTCAAAGGTGCTATGCCCAGGAGACAGACTCCCCATGTGAAAGTGAATGTCCCAGCTAAGTGGAGCCCAGCTCCAGAGGGAACGATTCCCCAGGGCACTTACACCCGTGCTCACCCCACAGACTCTGAGGATCTGTGACCCAGTACCTTTAAGCTTCACTTTGCCCTTCTATGAATGGGAACCATGTGCCCCTCAACCAGTGGCAATTGGAGGAGAAACAGGTACCTGTGGTCACACAGGGTCACCCACCAGGTAGAAACACAGCTCTACTTTGGATACCTGGGACAGTGCTGGCTCTGTGCTCATGAGATGAATCAGAGTGTAGGGCTGATGCAAGAGCTCCATGAGACACACAGCATTGGACAGGAAAGAACCAAGCATGCAGGGAGCTACAACGGGAGCACCCTCTAAGTCACAGAATTGACACATAAACCTGCTGAGTATGCAGCATTTCATAAACGGGGTGTCGGAAACTCACAGCCCTTTATTTTATTGATCAGTTTACAAGGACCACATCCAGGAAGTCAGTGAAGTAGGGAGAGGAAGAAAGACATCAAACTGGAAAAGGCAATAACTTGTGTTTTAAAAACTGATTTCAAAGATATCAGCCACCTGCGTCTTCTGTAATGGATGGAATGGAGCCACCCCCCCATTTGCGCATGTAAGTGGCCTTCCCTGGAAACAGGTCCCCTGCAGCTCAGCGTTCTCCTGCTTCTCCACTCTCACCAGTCTCTCCTCTGCTCTCCCAGCCTCGGGTCAGGATGACACACAGCTGTGTGCTAACCCAGGGTTCTCCAACAACCTTCTCCAGGGTTACCAGGGGGAAGGCGGCCTGCGTGCCCAGCCCTGCAGAGGGTTCCACACACCCCTGCATCTGTCTGACAGCAGGGCTACCCCTTGTCCCACAGCCATGTACAGATCCCACAGAGCCAGTCACTGCCTCTGAAGAGGTAAAATGAACACAACAGACAGGAGCAGCCCAGCCCAATGGTGGCCAGTGTGGCTATCACCTCTGAGTCACAGGGCAAAGCTGCATGCAGATCTCTGCTCAGCCTGCAACCCTTGCTCATGACCCACAGACTGTGCAGGCCATGTGGGACAGCAGAGCCTCCAAAGCCCATGGAAGGGGTCATAGGAGAGCCACCATGCACAGCGACACTTTGCGTGGTGCTGATTTCAGTGCCTGGGGTGTTCTAGGAGGGCTGAGGGTTCAGGGGAGCAATGGCTAGGACGTAATGGCTATGAGAAACTGGGGACCAGTGGCACTTTGTAGCCCATCCCAAACACAGCCCTGAGGGGGGGGTCCCTTTTATCCCTGCTTGGGTTCCCACTGCCAGAGAAATCACTGTCCAATACACAAGGGCCTCTGTCCAAGGGCACGGAGATGCCCAACTACCACAGACATGGGCACTAGGAAGCCTGGAAGCTGCCTTAAACCTTACCTTCTAACCAGCAAGAAGTGTGCCTGCCCCTGACACCTCACGCTCCCTCCTGGAGGAGGGACACCAGGAGGGACATCAGAAACACTGATTTCATTCCACACAACACCTCAGGACCACTGGAGGGAGGTGGGCAGGCACTCCCATCTCCCAGCTGCTGATTACATCAAAGGCTTGCAGCACAAATTCAATTTTAGGATGTTAATCTTGGCCTGCCACTCAGAAATTTTCTCTCAGGGATATGATTTTTCTCTGGATTTCATTTTAAGAATGATTTTCTTCATCCACAATCAATAAAGATATGTTTTCATCAAAAGACTCTATCTTGGCAGAATTCAATTGGCCATTTCAATCCCTTTTGGTGACATAGTATTAATTAAAATAGTCTATGTTGTACTGGAAAAAGAGGCAGTGAAAGAGCAGCTACTCACAACACATGTTCTCTACACATCAGCAAGGAGCCCAAAAAATAATTTTCTCCTTCTCCAGGCGACAGACATTAGCTATTCAAGAGAATGACCATGCTTGGCTCATCATGGTGATCTTGCTGGCAGGGAGAAGCAGAGCTCATTGGATAGGCATTTTTGGCCCTTAAATAGGAAACAGAAATGCATACAGAGCACACATGCCAGACACTTCCCTCTGGTAACACTAGAGGAAGAAAAAAACCTGTATGCCCCTGCAAGGAGGGCAGGGGTTCCACAGGGACTGGAGGGGGGTTGGCACCTACAGCAGCCTGTCTGGAAAAGAGGGCTAGAGGGGCTGCCTAAGTGGCGGATGGCAGAGGAGGGATATTCCTCCCATGTCTCATACTCAGGTTAGTAGGAAGGGAGAAAGAAAGGGGGGCAGAAGCATGGTCTCATGAAACATAGGGCCCCCTGTAAATGAAACCCTCTCCCTTTCCTTGCCCTGAATCCATCCAACTACTGTACTTTATAACACATGGAAGTGGTGATTTTAACAAGTGGTTGCCTTCATACCTGGAAGGATTTCACACAACTCTTCAGACAATCACTATAAAGTGCTATCTAAACCTGGGCTCACAGAATAGGTAGGCTAAGCAGTATTTGTATGGTGGGGGAGGATACCAAATCGAAACACAGGGTGGGAATTCATATAATCTAGTCTGAGCCTCTATTTTATGTATCAAATGAAAGCATCAACAGTGGAAAAGTCAGTGCCAAAAAGGAGTGGCTATACTTCAGATTTGTTCAGACACCTGACCAGGGAGTGGTAGAGGTGAGGAGAGTGGACAAAAGGGCACATTCCCCTGCATCTGTGAAGCTGCTCTAAGTCACCAGCATCCCTTTAGAGGCTGCTGGAATCCAAACTCCCAGACTTTGCACCTACAGCAGGAGTCAGAATCCAGAAAGGAGTTCAGACCAGCTCTGATGACACAAGCCCTTGTGGTTAAGCAGCTTCAATCTCCTCTCTACAAACTTTTTGCACAGAGTGACTGATAAAATAGTCAAGACACCTGATTAGAGAATGGGTGACCAAAAAAAGAATAGCTACCTCACAGTCCTGCCTGAGCCGGGCTTCAAGGCCAGGGCGGAAGACAAAGCCCAGCTGACCCAGCTGGCCTCATAACCAGCAGCCTGGCCTGGCCTCTCTAAAGAAATCTCCCTCTAGTGCCCAATTCCTGAACTGAGTTTTTTTGCTGACTGCTGGTGCCCGTGCCAGCAGGGATTACTGCCAAAACATCTTTTCTTAGAAATCCATGTGGGGGAGACCCCTACAGCAGAAAACTGTAGCTACTCAGCAGCTCACCTCATCTGTAGTGTCCCTAAGTCTGGCATGAGTGATTAAGTTAGAATTTCTAACAAAATTTTAATCCTTTAAATTTAAAAGGGAGATTTGAAAATAATACCAAAAGAACAAATTCCTCCCAATGTTTTCAGTTTGCATTCTGACCTGTCAAAATAGTGAACTGATTTATTTTTTGGTACCAGATATTGAACTTATGACCTTGCATTTGCCTGGCAGGGGCTTGTGCCACTGAGCTATGGGTCCCTGGACCATAAACCTATTTTCAATATCTCTTCTACACAACAATGCTTGGTGAAATTCACTTCAGTCTGGGCAGAGACCAGGCTGAAACAGGAAGCTGGGCAGAAATGGGGAGAGCCTAGCCTGTAAATGCAGGACTGTGGGAAGCTCTCAGAATGGTCTTTCCTTCCACCAGGGCCCAGGCAAAGTCCATACAATCTCAACTCCATGCTATGATTGAAGAATGGTTCAAACCTCTTGGTCTGCTTCCTAGCACACCTCTGGAAATTATAAATTCCCTCTCTATTGCAGCTAGGTGAGCATTGCCTGCCTACTCAAGAGGAGCCGTGCGGGGATTGCACCTTGGCTGAGTGACTGCCACACTCCGGTGGACAAAGTTTTATAGGTAACCAGATCTTCCCGGGCTTCCGTGCCCTTGAAGATCGTCAGCTCCAAATAATGTGAACTAATGGTAAGGTCGCCAAGTTCCACTTGAGCAAACCAAAGCTCAGAGGTGAGGTCACCGTCCTCCACGCAGGGGTGGGCAGAGTGGGCACGGGGTGCTTTCCTCTCCCCACATCAGTTCGCTCTCAGCATCTGCTCCAGGTCAGTGCCTTCCACCAGGGACCCTCCAGACCGGCATACGCTGGAGTTCCCAGGTTGATGTTTAGCCTGCTCCGCCCGGTCACCTGGACTCAGCCCGTGCTGGGGATGGACCTGCCCACACTCTTCTGTGCAGGCACAGGCCAGGCAGCGGCACCCAGAACTGGAACCCACATGTCAGGCTGACACCCTTCCGACCTCTCCCGCGCAGCCCAACGTCCTCCCTGCATTCCTGGCTGGCCCCGCCCCCTGAGCACACAGGGAATCCCGAGGCAGGTGCTGCATCTGCACCTGCACTTCTGTACCAAAACTTCACCTTATGGACAGAAAAAGCACGGAGAAGTTGCGTTGCTATCAGTTATACCTTTCACTGACGATTAACTGCAAACCTCAAGCTTGCACCTCTCATTCTGTCCTCGAGGCGTCCCCCCAGGAAACTGAGCCCGGGAAGGATCTGCCTCACACTACCGCCAGACGCCGGACCTCAGCCCTACCCAGGGGCCCCAGTGGGTCTGGGAGTGCCCGGCTGTGCACTGGGGAGCTAAGGGTTTGCCGTGGCATCGTCTCCTGGAGAGCGACAGTTCCCGCCCTAGTAGCAGGATCTGAACTCTAAAGGTTTCTAAAGGTCTTGGGTTCCTTTAACCAAAGCCAGTTCTCAGGTATGGGACCCCAAATTAATTGAGAGGCTGGGCAGGACCACAACTCTGTTCTGGACCCAGAACTCAGTCCACAGCTGGGAACCCTGGTTACAAGTTCCCCCAAATTCCCTTCCTCCGGTCCCCCTGGAGACCTTAGCGAGGACTCTGACCACGCCTCGCCGCGTTGCCGATCAGGACGCCAGGGAGCCCAAGTCCCGGCCCAGTGCACCAGCACCCCATCCAAAACTGAGAGGACCCAGTGCCCAGTGCCACACCGCGCTAACCTGAGGCCTGATCCTCTCCGCTCCGAGCCCTACACAGGCCGGTGCGCGGGATCCAGATGCGCGAGGCCGGGCAGCCGGTGCCGTCGGAGAAACGACAAGGGACTTAAGTCGCTCCGGAAGGGGCGGCTGGGGCCCCGCGCCCTTCACAGAGGACACGAGCGCCTGGGTGCTAGAGTCCGGAACGAGCTCGTCGGAGGGAGGGACAGAAGGAGACCCGGGAGCAAGACCGCCGGGCTCCTTAAGCCCTGAGCCATCTCGCATGCGCACCAAGCTCCTTGTGCCCCCTCCAGCTCCGCTTCAGAGGCAGGAAAGACCCTGCTCCGCCCGAGGGCTCACCTCACGGAGCCGCGCGTCCCGGGCCGTCTGCTCCGAGTTCGGCGTCCAGGTGACCCCTGCACTCCCGCGCGTCCACGCTCCGGCCCCAGAGAGGCGTAGGTACAGAGCACGGCGAGTGCGAACCTGCCTGCGATTGTAGCCACGACCTCGCTGTGGGAAGCCCTGGGCAGCCTGCAGCCCGCCCCCAGCCCCGCGGCCCCGCCCTGCACCACCACACCTCGGACCCGCCCATCAACCATCGAGGAAGGCCCCAGGTGCCCGAGGCCCCGCCCCTACTCTTGGCTCCGCCCCAGAGACCCGCCGCCCTGCCGGTAGGTCATCCGCTTAGCCTCAGAGACCCGCGGCCCCGCCCAACCCGGCCGGGAACCTGCTAGTGGCCCTCTGCCCTCACCAGGTGTCAGGTCCTAGGCCAGAACTGAGGACCCAGCTCCGACCGCACCAAGGAGATCGAAGAATCTGATACCAGGTATGAAAGACTCCTCCAGGGGTCGCCCGTGCTCCCAGCACTCTGTGAAGCCAAGGCAGGAGGCTACAAGTGAGAGAGCCAGACCAGGGCACTGTAGGACCTTCAGCAGACCCTTGGTCTAAAGTAAAAAGGCCCTGTGTTCAAGCTGCAGGACTGAAATAAGGAGCACATGCCAACGCCTGGCCAGGGAGGGTGGCCTGTGGTTCGCACAGGCAAGGGCACTTGGAAGCTGACTTTGGGATCCAAAGCACCAGGATAATGCAGAGAGGGGAGGTTGCAGACCCTTTCTCAGATGCCTGGTCTCCCCTAGACTGGAAACCCTAGACCACTCCTGGGGTTCACCTCTCTCCCGTCCCTCTTGCCCTGTCCAGGAGAGGACAAGTTCACTGCAATGGCTCTGGACAACCTTTCCCGGGGCCCTGCGCTTTTGCAGACCTGGCCCTGTGCATCCAGCAAGTGCGAGTGACCTCTGCGCTTGGTGCTTGGGGATCTCCAGGCCATAGCTGCTTTGCCCAGGCTGTGAGCCCCAGAATGGGCACAGTACCAATGCCCCCCCCCAACCAAAGCATGCTTTGGTCCCACCGCTGTAGCATCTTCCCACTACCTCATGCCTGGCTTAGTGCTTGCTCCTCTTGGGCAGAAAGAAGGTCCAGAGCCTGCTACCCATAAAATGGGGGACAGGATGCTGAAGTTGCAAGGAAGGGGTGTGCTGTAAATGATGACACCAGTGCCCTGCTCTTGGCATCAGGGCAGTCACGGTCCTGTGAAACTTGAGCCCAGCACAGCACCTTGTTTAGAACTTCAGAATTGATCATAGAGCTGAATGTGAAACATAAACTTCAAAGCAGCTGGAAGAAAACAGTGAAATCCTAGAAATCCTAGTTATCCTGGGTTAGGCAAAAAAAAAAAAAAAAAAAAAAAAAAAAAAAAAAAAAAAAAAAAAAAAAAAAAAAAAAAAAAAAAAAAAAAAAAAAAAAAAAAAAAAAAAAAAAAAAAAAAAAAAAAAAAAAAAAAAAAAAAAAAAAAAAAAAAAAAAATCCGTAGAAGAAAAAAGCTGAAAAATGTGCCACCTACTGAAGAAAGTATCTCAAAATGAGTTCATGAGGCAGTTTGTGTGTTTGTGTGTGTGTTTTGTCTTTTTGAGACAGGGTCTCACTATGCAGTTCAGGCTGGCCTTGAGCTCCTGTTTGTACCCCAGGCTGGTCTCAAACTTGCACTGATACTCCTGCCTCAGCCTCTCAAGTGCTGGGATTACAGATGTACACCACCACACCCTGCCCACAAGACAGTTCTTAACCACTCTCGACTTCGTAGTAGTTCCTGCTTCTCCTGATGGTCTTCACTGGCTTACACTTTTTCCACCACAAAGCCATTCCTGCTGTGTCTCTAGAAGATCACACTCTCTGGGAAAGTGCCTGTCTCTCCTCCTGCCCCACCAGCATCCACATCAAGCCACCTGCCTGCCTCTGTGACCTGCCCCCACCCCAATTCAGGAGTTGGAACTCAAGGACATAGGTTGCGGTGGCTGCCCCTGACTTGGGTTTCAATGCTCTTCAAGCCCTGAAAATCTTTGCAGATACAGTGACTATCCCCAGAGGGCTTGTGATTCTTTACCTCAAGAGACAATATAATACAGAAATAAGCAGCAGTAATGCCTGAGGAAGTCAGTGTGTAGCTACGGTGAAATCATTAGAAATAACTAGTGACAGTGACATTTGTCAAGGATATACAACTGCTGCCATCCAGGATAGGCCCTCCTGGGCCCTGTGCTGTTGGCATTGAGCAGTGGCTCTTGTCCTTCTTCATGTGGCTACCAGACAACCTGCCCTGGGGCCCAAGTAGAAGTGGCCAGGCAGGGGCAAATGCTATCTGTGCCTGGGGTGTTGCCCCAGCCTCTGTGGGGAGAACCAGGCTCTGCCCAAAAGGGGAGAGGGGCTTTCCCCAGCTCAGCAGACATGGCCCTGTCTCAGTTACTCTTCTCTCATTGCTGGGACAAATACCTAACACCCAAAATGAAGGAAAGAAGGAAAGGTTTGTTCAGCTCACAGCTACTGGAGGTTTCATTCCTTACTCGGCTGGCTCCAAGGCAGAATGGCACAGGGCAGAGGGCATGAGTTCACGATGGTGGCAGCAAAGAGCAAGAGGAGCCAAGGGAGGAGTAGCAGCAGCAATGGCAACAATGGCTGTAGAGCCGGGCATGGTGGCTCACGCCTGTAATCCCAGCACTCGGGAGGCTGAGACAGGAGGATCGGTCGGAGTTCGAGACCAGCCTGGGCTACAAAAGTGAGCTCAAGGCCAGCCTGAACTGCACAGTGATACCCTGTCTCAAAAAGAAAAAAAAAAAAAAACAATGGCTGTAGAGAGAGGAAGTCTCTCTGTCTCTTTTACATTACATTCAGGCTATCATCTCAAGCTGGGACATACCCATAATCCTAGCAGTGCTAAAACCCATAAACCCAGTGGATCATGAGTTAATCTCAAGCTGTAGAAGTCCCTGCCCCATGACTGCATGAGGCTTTGGGGGAACAACTAGACACAAACCATAACAAGCTGGCACCGGGTGGTCAAGAGGAGCAGCCATGGTTGCACAGTATAGGCTCTCAGTGGCATGGGAAGACACGGAAGTCCTGAAGACCAGATGCTACACGAGTACCGGCTGGCACTACAGCACAGCATGTCTCCCTCGGGAAGACTGTTATCACTGCTTGAAACGGATCAGCCTGGGCTAGGTGTGGCAGCACATGCCTGTAATACCAGCACTTGGGAGGCTGAGGCAGAAGGATCAGTGTGAGCTTGAGACCAGCCTGGGCAACAAAAGTGAACTCAAAGCCAGCCTGAACTGTATAGCAAGACCTTGTCTCAAAAAGACAAAAAAGGGGCCTGGCGGGATGGCTCAGTGGTCTAAAGCGCCTGCTTGGGAAAGCTTGGACGGCTTCAGGGACCTCTGTTCAATCCCCGGTACCACATGCTGCGCCAGCCCTGCCCTCGGGGCGGGCTGAGCCGGCCATAAAAACGAGTGAATAAACAAACAAAGGTTCTGAATCAAAAAGACAAAAAACAAAACAAAAACAAAAAGAAATAGATCAGCCTAAATCCTGTCTACTCCAAGCAGTCAGCTTTTAGGGCTGGCAGGTTTCTGTGGGTGGAAATTTGGAGTCTGTGCTGTGTACTTCCAGGTCAGGGTGTCAGTGAAGCTGACGCCAGACTTCTGGCAGACCTGGAGGACCTACTTAATGATAGGTTTTTTCAGGTGCCTGGCACAACAGGGAAACAGGCAAAAGAAAAAAGGAAAAGGGGCTTTATTTTCTTTGAGGACAGGGAAAGAATGTGGGGAAGGATTAGGAATTCTCTGGATTGGAACAAAGGGAGGCTGAGGCTTTTGTGGCCTTTTGTCAGGGGTGGAGTTTGAGTTTGAAGGGGATGTTTAGATATACCTGAGGGAGCTGATTGGGGGTCTTCCCTGAGGCAGCAGAAAGCACGAAAGAAAGTTGCACCCTGGGCTGAGTTGGAGAAGTGGGGAATGGTCTTGGGAAGATGGGCTTTTTATTTTTTTATTTTTTTTTTATTGTTTAAATTTGACAATGGAGCCGGGAGTGGTGGCTCACGCCTGTAATCCCAGCACTTGGGAGGCTGAGGCAGGAGGATTGGTGCGAGTTCGAGACCAGCCTGGGCTACAAAAGTGAGCGCAGGACCAGCCTCAACTGCATAGCGAGACCCTTTCTCAAAAAGACAAAAATAAATAAATAAATAAATAAATAAATAAATAAATAAATAAATAAAAATAAATTTGACAATGGTTATATTACATATTTTCATCAGATCAGTTTAGATTAATACATATAGGTATATAAGATTGATCAAACAATTAAACATTTACTCTTCTAAATCAACATTACTTTTCCCCCCCCTTTTTCCTTTCCCCTTTCTTTTCTTTGAAAGTTGACATATTGCATACTGTCCTCACAATCGTTCTACAGAGTACAGTGTGTGGGCATGACCCACCTCCCTAT